>BBXU01001228.1:0-16614 GCA_001598975.1 Parachlorella kessleri | reverse complement strand
ACCTGCTTGCTCAGGTCCACCACCCCCCGCTCCCCCTCCGGCAGCCGCTTGGAGGTGAACTGCGCCTTGAGCACCGACGCAAACGCGGCGCGGTACCGCTCCAGCAGGTGGTCGCCAACCACGCCAGCTGCGGCAGCCAACACGGGGAAAAGGGCGGTCTTCGAGATGGAGCGAGGGTGGCAGGGCTGCTGGCGGTGTGAGCATGGGGGAGGGCTGGTTGGAAGAAGGTGAAGAGCGTAAAGGCGAGGGGGGGGGGGGATTGCCCCTCGTGAGCTGCCCTCGGGGGAGATGGGGGGTGGATGTAGCTGAACAGGTAGCTTGGACGGGGGACTGTGACCAAGCACCACCCACACACAGCCAACGCTGCCTGCAGAAAGAGTTCCATGCTTACACATGCCCAGCTACATCGCATGCACGGCTACTACTTTCGAGTTGCCTCCCCGCCTCCTTGGCAGCCGGCTCACTTCCGTTCAGGATGGAGCTCTCCAGGAAGGTTGGCCGCACAATCAGGTCACCCTTGCCGTTCACCACCACCCTGCTGCCGGACCGCTTGTATCTGGTCTTGGGCACACGTGGGACAGGGTCCTGCAGGGACGAGTTGCACGACAGACAGTGGGTGCTGCAGTGCACTCGCTGGTGAGTCTGCCAGGTTGTTGCTGCATGCCTGGGCAATGCCCCAGCACACCATCCCCATACACAAGAACTGCTGCCAGAGGCAACCAACGCAGCGGTGGGGAAGCAGCACAGGTGCAGATGCACGCCGCCCATGCATGTAGTAGCAGCACATATGTCTGTCTCGGGCAGCTGGCAGACAATGCAGTCGCCTACCTGATCGCAAATGACACTCCAGTGGTCCTTGACCAGGGCGTCGTACTCGGCAGCAAAGGCCCGGTTGCCCACTCGCGGCTGGCCATATGTGTAGACCTGGAGGCTGCTGGAGGGCCAGCGCTGCTGCAGCTCCACGGCCGCCAGGGAGGCCATGGCACCCCCCAAAGAGTGACCTGCAGCAGTGTCCAATTTGATATCTATAAGCTCTCTTTAGGGTGGGGCATGTAGCAGTACTGCTAGCTGGGGCGCACTGCACCTGCCGGGCAAGCACACCTCCATCAGTCTGAGATGCCCCTGCCTGGGACAATGGCTGGCAACAATGCCAAGAGCGGTCATAGCAAGCTGCACATGTGGCACGAAGGTGCTTCAGATCACCCACCATATATGTAGAGGACTGGTGCTGACTCTCATGACCCTGCTTACCTGTCAAGTGGAAGGACACATGCGAGGGATCCAGCTCATGGCTCTCTATGATGGACGTCACCAGCGCAAGTAATGCTTCATTGTACGGCACCCTCGCCTGGTCCGCTGTGTCCAGCTGGCCTGTCTCCACAACAAGTTCTGGCTCCTTGGGACTGTCCACCCCATTGCCTTGGGTAGAATCCTGGTCGCTCTGTGGACCAGGGCTGCTGCTCACCCGATGCCGTTGCTGCGCCACCGCTGCTGCACATCCATTCTCAATCCTTCCTATCTGGCTGCATTCCGTCGGTCGCTGCTGCGCCCCTGCTGCTGCAAACCCGTTCTCACCCTTTCCTGGGTGCCCAAGCCCCAATCCCGCCTGCCGCTGACCAGGCAACGACGTGCTCGGCAGCAGGCTGCACAGCTGGGCGGTTCGCTGCCTGCCCCCCGTCAGCTGTACCGCCAAGTCCCGCTGCTGGTGCTGCTGGCTCTCCAGCGGCGGCACCTCAACACACACCACGACCTCCTCTGCCTTCCCTCCCTCCTCTCCTTCATCCTCCCGCCACTCCTTCTCTTGCTTGCTTGCAGGCTGCCTGCGCGATGGCTTGGCAGCACCCAGCACCGCCGACCCCACCGACTGTGAGCGCTGAGGGACCGCAGGCAGCCTGCCGGCCCAAGCCTGCCAAAACCCAGTGTGGACCTTGACTGTGCGCCGCAGGTACCGCAGGCCCCAAAGCGACGACACCGCGCGCCGCCGCTTGGGCGGGTGGACCACCTGCCACATCTTGAGGTCCGTCTTCACATTGGCAAGGGAGGCGGTGCCCCTGCGGGGGGAGGGATGCCGGCAGCGGGCGGTGCACGTTGGGGACCTGACCCCATGGATTGGTCAACCTGTGGTAAAGCCGCTGCGCCAGCATCTACCGTCGGGAGCAAGCAGGATTGTGGACGCAGCTGGCTTCTGTGGCTGGTAGGAAAAAGCAGGACGCGCAGCCACAGCACTATACATCAGGCAGTAGGAGTGGTCACTTCTACGGCCTCCCAACCCCTCCAGCCCATGCCGGGGAACATGCAGAGGCCCAGCACACTGTCCGGCCCATTCGAACAACCAAGCCCTGCCCTGGCGTACCTGAACGCGATGACTACCCTGCCCTCCTTGCTCCACCCCACGAGGGCCTTGGTATCTATCTCCTGATCCCACAGCATCTCCGCGCCCTCCAGCCGGTACAGGTCCAGCGCAAAGTCAAGGTCGAACGGCGTCTCTGGCACCTGCAACAGCCCGTCCGAGCGCCCATGCTTCAAGCATAGGCCACATAGGCCCACTGTGTTGTACGTCGGGCACAGTCCATGGGCAGGGCCTGGTCAAGGGAGGAATGCTGCCTATAGAGGTCCCAGGATCAGCGCTGTGCCAGCCGGGGTAGAAAAGGGCGACTCTCATGCAGCACAGCAGAGCCAAAGGCACCAACCAAGCCCAGCCGCACTTCGGTGGGCAGCCAGCCATGCACTGGACCAGGAGCAGACACAAACCGCAATGCCTCAAGCTAGGCCCAGGAGCCAGCACGACAAACCACTACGGACTTTGCATCCCATGTTCTACCCCCACCTCGTCGTAGTCATAGACCAGCCCCGACCAGTACAGCAGCCTAATCGCGGTTTCCACGCAGAACATGGACTCGGCAGCCAGCTGGGCAGACGTCTCCAGGTGGTGGTTGCGCCTCGCCAGGCAGCTGGGCACCGAGGCGGCTGTCCAGGCAAACTCTTGCAGCCAGACCTGCAGTCGGGAGGCCAGAGATCAGGATGGGCTCTTGGTAGCTGCTGGTTGCAAGCTGTCACCTGGTCTGCCCTTGGCTGGGCCTCACTGTCGTACATACTCCCCGCCGCCTACCTGCCTGCACCCCAGCAAGGTCCCTGCCCACCACTGCCGGTGCAAGTGCAGGTGTAACACTTTCATAATGGAGTTCATCCTGTGCCCCGGCCTTCTAGATCACACGCCTGGCAAGTACTATAGCATGCTGCTCACCCTGAGTATCTGGTCATGGTGGTCCGGGTGGCGGGGCATGAAGTACCAGCTCAGAACTATGACCATGCTGCTGGCGGCAACATGCATGGGCAGCATGCCAAACCAAGAGAAGACAAAAGACCTGCAGAGCAAGGCAAATTTTGATGGAAGGAGCTGGACTGATGTACTGCCAACATGGAGCCTGAAGGAGCCACAGATAGACCGTGGTACTGGCAAGGGCGCAGGGTATTACGAGGGCTGAGTCACAGCTGACCCCTGTAGGACACTACCACTCATATGCCAGGAGATGGACAAGGCTGCACCTTGCTAATGCCCCCTGACTGACCAGCAGGAATCGAGCTTGTACAGGAGCAGCAGGACGTCAGAGAGTACAAGCGTGGCAAACACAATAAAAACTTGGGACACCTGCAGACAGACGGCACAAGGATCATGGGAGTGAGTTTAGTCTAAAGATATAGCGCCAAGGCACTGCAAGCACACCTGAAGGTCCTCTGATCAGCTCTCAACACAAACCGTCGTAGTCCAGCCGCGCCTTATCATCAGCCATGTCCCTAGCCACTGTCCCGCAACCTAACTGCCAGCGCAAGTGTGCCAACTCTCGCACGAGAACAAACCGCCCAGCTTCAAAGCAGCACTTGCCTGTATTCGATGCAGCATGTTGCTCAGCTTGCTCTGCATGTAGGGCCGAGTTCCCAGCTGGCGAAAGGTACCATACATATGCACACAGTAGATAATGAGGTACATGCCGACACATGCTACCTGCAGCACACCACAAGTCATACCAGCTAGTTCAATGTGATCAGCACCCTTTCACGCTACATGGTAACCACGCATGCAGAGCACAGCGCGTCCTGGCAACATTTGCAGGAGGTGAGCCGTGACAATGGCCTGCAGCTGCACTTGCCCTGGAGGGTAACAAGAAAAGAAGCCCATGATCTCAGCTTTCCATCCCATGCATGACGCCAGACATAATGCGCCCACGCACCATAAGGGAGATGTAAGTCGTGGTGCTTGTGCCGACGGAGCAGGTGATCTCCACATCTGAGCAGTCTTGCCCCTGGGTCTGCTGCTTCAGCTTGCTGGAAAGGTTGCGCGTCATCAGGCTCACCACGATCTCCATGAGCACCCAGGGGATGAGCTTGAGCGCATGGATGCTCCTGGAGGGGCCCAGGAAGCGCCAGAAGCATGGCTAAAGCGCAGGCTGCGGAGTACATGGTAAGTGCATGAGGCTGTCAAGAAGGAACCTCAATACTTGCTAGATTCTCTGCTAGTCTTGTGAAGGCCGCCAGGGCCGGCAAGCCACCAACGGAGCAGTGCCTAACCCCAGACCCCCGCTGGAAGGCGCACCCAGCCACGGAGGCGCTCCCTCCCTCCCTCCCTCCCGCCCAATCTCGCCCGCGCGCATGCCCTGGGCTCTGTTGCCTGCCTGGGTCAAGCAAGTGTGCCGCACACATGCCAGCCCCAGGGACCTGCCACCAGGCAGGGCTGTACCGCGGGTGTCAGGGTGTGAGGATGTCACCCACCAGGGTGCGTCCAAGATGAGCCTGCCCTCCTGCTGGGTCGCGTCCTCCTCGTCCCCCTTGGCTGCAGCTGTGTTGAGGTACTTGCCGCCCCGCCACACGTTGCCGCTGTGGCCTTGGATGAGGATGAGCAGGAACTCGGTGTTCCACACCGTCCACTGCGGGCGGGAGCGGGAGCGGCAGTGGGGCATGTGCCCTGCTGACCAGCACGCCCACATGGCTAGGCCTCTCTCCCCGCCGACACCCAGGTAGGGATGCAGTTATCGGGCCAGACAAGGGCAGAGCAACAACACAGGCAGGTGGGGGGAAGGGGGGTGTGTCAGGCCAACGAAATCCGACATATGAAAGGCCTCAACCAGCATCAGTCCACTATAGTTCCCCCAGCCTGCCCTATGGCTGGGCCCACCTGCGCCCAGCCCATCATGACCACCGTCATCTCATGCCAGCCGCAGCCCGGCCCCATGACGTACGCGCTGATGGTCACCCACAGCACGGTGTTGATGGTCTGCGCACCAACAAGGGTCGGGCAGTTTGGTGGCCATCTTGCAGCAGGGCACAGGCGAGGCTGCGCGCTGCGTTGCCAAAGTGTGAAGTACTATTCTGTCACTGCAGTGCTTACCTGCAACCTCTGTTAGCACCACCACTTAAGTGAATGCGAAGAGAGCCAGAAGCACACAGCGACTTTCCCGGACCGAATCATACTGAGCCTCGCTGTGCCAGATACAGTGTGAGTGGGAGTCGATGTCCCCGGCTTCAGCAGCACTCCTTTCAAACCCGTGCAGCGGTCCAGGGCCACACCCTGCCCCATCACTGATGCCACAGCTGTCATACCTGCAGCACCAGCTGTGAGAACGCCAGCAGCGACATGCGCTTGCGCCTGCGGCTCCACTGCCGCCCCTTGCGGGTCGCCTCCACCAGGCGCCAGGAGAAGTGGGCCAGCACAAAGAGCAGCGCGCCCAGCAGGATGCAGCCCGTGGCCAGGCTGGAGGTGAAGTAGCGGCTGTCCTTGGAAATGAAGATTTCGGTGGGGTCCTGCAGCCCTCAAATCAACCCCCAGGCTGGCTTGGCGGCAACGACGCGTGTTGCCTCCACAGCCCTGACCGTCTAGCCAGGTTGTACTGCTGCCATCGTGCGTGCAGGGCTGCAGCACATGCACATATATGCGAGGTGCAGACCGCTGCAGTGCAGTGCAAGTCAACCCTGAAAGTTACACACATGCAGGGCCGTGTCACATCCTGGTTGCCCTGGCTTTGCGCCGCACCTTCAACGCTTTCACAATGGTCTCTGCTATCAGGGCCAGGGCAGTCACCAAGGTAAAGAGGGCGGACAGCAGGGTCAATATCTTGCACTGCAAGCAGGACAGTGCAGGGCAGCAGTTGTGAGAAAGACATCCAAGTTGGACGTGAACCAAGGGGCTCATTTACAGCCAGCGCAATAACCGTTGTGGCCGATGCAGGCCTGTCGGACGCACAAGCGCACCTGTGTGCTGCTGATGACTTCCATGCGCAGTATGACGTCGCGCTCCAAGGAGTAGGGGGCATGGTAGGTAGCGGAGCCCTTATCCAGGTCGGTGCTCCAAGCGCTTTCGTCAACCATCCAGGCAGGCACAGGCAGGGCCGCTGCCTTACCGCTGGCCGCAGCTGAAGGAGGCTGACCACCAGGGCTAGCAGGCGGCTGAGCTTCCTTGGGGCCTTCATCTGGTGGCAAAGGCCCAGGCATGAGGCCTCACAGTGCTGCTGGAAATGACAGGCAGGGAGGTCTGTGTGTGCCTACGGACCTAGTTGCTCACAGACGCTATAAGCGAAGGAGTAGGTTCTAGGTTACATGGTGACAGGACGGTTTTGAGTATCCATACAGTACAATCGAAGGGCAGCAAAAGAGGGTCTACTGGGAGTTCAACCTGGTTAACGACAGGCTGCGCCTGTCAGGGTGCTTGCAATGCACAGTGAACATACTCATGCGATCATTGAGCAGTAAACAGCCCTACCGCGGTGCACCCGCGGGCCTTGGGCTGAATGCTGACATGGAGGCCAGCTGGCAGGAACTTCGGGGTCTGCGATGATGGCCGGTAGATGAGGCTGGGTCCTTGCCTTCGTGCGCACGGTTTGATCTGCTGTCAGAAATCCCAACGCTGCCTGGGCAGCTGCATGCGTGTCGCACATGCTACTGGTGCGTCCACTGATCAGAGGCGCGCAGCTCATGAAGGTATCCGACCTAGCCTCCAGGCCCCCATCTCAACTGGTCAGCCTCCGTGCAGCCCACCATCCGTCTCCTGCGCCGCGCAGCAGAAGACCTAGGACAGCTGGGCACCTCTCCACCAACTTCACCCTGCTGGGTGGTGTGGCCGCTCCTGCCGCACCAGCAGCTAGCTTAGACGCCTCGCCTGCCTGGCCAGCCTCAGAGCGGCTGGACCAGCTCTTCCAGCGCAGCCCAGCGCTGCTGCTGGAGCGGTCCATTAGCGAGCGCCTCGGGGCTGACGCAGACCTGTGGCACACAGGCTGTTTCCAAGGGGAGGTGTATCCCGACCTTCCCATTGCCAGCACTTGGCGGGACCTGGTGCAGCGCTTGTTTAACCTGCAGGGCGTGAGCCAGCGGCCGCAGCCACCACCCCCGGTGCTGGCCCAAGGCAGCAGCGATGGCAGCCTGGGTAGCGGCAGCAGCAGCAGCAGACAAGGCAGCAGCATACCTGTAACAGAGGAGCAGCAGCAACCAGGTCAACAGCAGCAGCAACAGCCGTGGTTTGTGTGCACGGTGGCCGCACAGTGCCGGTCGAGGGACCAGCTGCGGGCGTTCATGCTGTCGGCGGCGGGGGTGGATTTCAGGGGCGAGCCAAAGGGCGGCGGCCGGCCAGCAGACGCGCTGCTCTTTGTGTCGGGCAGCCACCCCGCGCGCAGCCTTCCGGCGGCAGGGAGGTAGGCCCTGGTCCTGGCCCGCGCTTGGCTACAAGTGCTTCAGGGCTCTAGGCTGCTGCTGCTGCTTTCGCCACCTGGGGTGGCCACTTTAAGACAGGTAATGCGGTTTTGGAGGCACGACTGCATCACTTTGCCAAATAGCAGAAGACTCCTTGGTCAGATGCGCGTACAACTGCCCCTCCAGCATCATCAGAAGGCTCGCCATGGCCTGGGGTTGGGTGCCTGCAGGTGGCTGCAGACCAGCTTCGACCTGCTGCAGCTGGCGGCCACGATGCGTGAGCAGGGGTACCTGCCCCCCTCGCTGTCGCTGTGGGGCGTGGAGAACCCCATGCTTGCGCCGGTGGGGCGGCTGCAGCAGAAGCTGGACGCGGGGGCGGAGGTCATCCTGACGCAGCCGCCGCTGGCATGGGGCCGGGCGGAGCGGTGGATGCAGGAGGCGGACGTTCGGCGGCTCACAGACCAGGCCAGGGTGCGTGTACTTTGTGTAGATGCTTGAAGGTGATGACCAGGCGACATGGGCGGTCATTCGGGGGCTTGGTGTGGGGTCAAGGCAGCGGCTGTGCGCTCTTATTGCCAGCAGTACGCATGCTTCAGCTCGAGCCCACATTGCACGCTAACCGAGCGTATGAAGAGGAGATCTTGGTTTGCGCTCTCGTATGCTTGTACTTGCTGACACTCTCAAAATCGTAGCCATGGCAATGGATTGAATGTCATGCTAGAGCTCTTGCCGGTGACCTGCGTGCTCCCCTCGGAATCCCTAGGCCAGGGAAGCTCCTGGATGCCATAACGATGCGGAAGTCCAACCATGCCTGGAAGGAACCCACTGCATGCAGATAGTGGTGGGGATCCCCATGGTATCTTCGGCGGGCAACCTGGACTTCTGGCTGCGCCTGTGCGGGGTGCGGCACCTGCCCGAGTGCTCCGACCTGCTGGCGGGCTTCCCGCGGCAGGGAGACCTGGGCAAGGAGGCCTTCAACGCAGCCGTCAAGCAGTGGAACGCGGACTTGATCCAGCGGGTAGGGTGCTGGCACGGGGGCAGGGTTGCCTCTCTTCCCTGTGTTACAAGCGGTGCTGTAAGTGGGAGAGGAAAACCACTACCGCTCCATGGTTCCGACTCGTTCACGCGGGCATTCGCCACGTCTGCCAAGGGATTGGTCCTTCGCTTGGCAAGCTGGTAGCTGCTGCACCTGGTTGTGCCCGACTGGGGGCTGCAGGGCCGCCAGCAGCAGGTGGTGGAAACCTCAGTTAGCACAAACCACTCGCTTGCCTTCTCCGCCCTCACCACCACTGGATACGGCTGGCAGAGTCTGTGCCTCCTGGTTACTGCAGTGTTGTACTTGATCTGTTTTTGCCACCTGTTTGTAGGTGCTGGACCTGCCTGGCGTGGCTGGGCTGCATGTGATGCCGCTGACTAAGGTAGCCCGGCAGATGACAGCGGAGTTTCTCAAGGAGGGCACCTTGCCTAGCTCTGCATGCCTGGCAACCGCCAAGGCAGGCCAAAATGCGTAGGATGGCTTGCAGTGAGAGTCGTTCTGGGCAGTGCTGTATCTGTGAACACCACCTGACTGCCAGCAGACCGGCTTCCTCGGAATACATGACACCTCCTACGTACCTGCAGCTTTAAGCTTTTAAGCTTTTTTAAGCTCAGAGCACTGCACAGTGGTCACACTAGCTTGGTAAGCAACACAGAGTGCCCATTACAACCATGAAGACCAGGAGTGTGTGCAGCTCATTAATAGTTTCGTGCTGTGGGAACTAGGAAAGTCTCATGATCAAAATAAACGCGTACCCAGTACGTCCCAAGAAAGTGTGGATACCTAGGCTACATAAGCGTGGCCCAACCAGCCTGCACCACTGGTTGACGCCCAAGCTGCATGCGCCAGCCTCTAAGTGCCCCAAATATCACTCAAACAAGGCTCGCCTGCTCCCAGGTTGCAAAGCAAGGTAAGCCACGCCGCCAGGTCGTCCTAGCACCCCCCCCCTCTCCCCCTCTTCGCTATCAAGGCAGCCTGACTCTGTACGTGCAGTGCCTGCCACCTTTTTCAAGTACACCGGCGAGCACACAGCTCAGATTGTGCATCAACCTTGTATGCCACTGCACCCACTCCAGATAGGCATGTCCAGCAGCTGCAAGGCGCTGGCACCGCCCGCTAGGTAGGTAGCTAGCTAGCTGGGTCATGCCGCGGTGTCCACCAGGGGGCTGAAGCCCTCCGGGTACTTGGGGACTTTGCCGTCCTGGGGTGTGGGCTGGTAGGGCTTGGGGCCCCAGGGCGCCGGCAGGTCCTCAAGCTTGGGGATCTCGCCGCTGGTGATGGCCTTCTTGACGGCCGCGTCGGGGTCCTCCTTCTTGGAAACCGCGGCGGCGCGCTGGATGGCTTCGCCTGCAGCGCCGCCAAGGAAATGATTAGCCAGACTTCAGTTGAGAGAGCTGCACAGGGCGGCATACCTGGAGACAGAGAAATGAGACCAGTCAGCTGCGGCCCGCGTTTAGACACCAGGTGCGGCTCTGTGCCTCCCCACGTGTCCCTCCCCGCCCCACTGTTTGTACCCTTCACACACATGGCACATGGCTTCCACATCGGAGCACTGCTTGGATACAACGGGCATTAAACTGGTGCAACGCTGGTGCAGCAGATCTCTGGTGCTGAAACGTGGGTGCGCCTGCCAAGAACTGCCCGCCTAGGAGCCCCGCTGACCTGGTGGGGGCGGAGTAGGCGGCAGCAGGCTGGCAGAGAGGTGCCAGTGGGGGAAGCGCTCCAGCCAGGGCAGCACGCTGTACTGCGCCAGTGTGATCTTCGCCTCGTCCACGCTGGGGTCCTTCTGGTACTGCCGCCCCATCTTGGTGTCATTGGCTGAAAAGAAGAGGAGCAGGTCGTCGGGGGTCACGCTGCCGCCGGCTGCCGCTGCAAGCTTCTGCTTCACCTCCAGGATCTGCACACCTCTCGGCTGTTGACTGAGCCTTCTGCTGTTTCAGACACCGCAGCAAGCAAACCTGCAGGCTGCTGACTCCCGGTGCAGCATAGACAGCAGACCATGCAGGGTCCCCTGCCGGTATGCAGCTTACCGAGTCGGAACCGTCGTTTTTGAGGGTTATCTTGTACTGCTCGTATGTAGAGGCGTCCCCAAGACAGCTGCCAAACCCGATACGAACCGTCACCTCTCGGGTGTCGGTCGTCATGATGATGTCCCCTGTTGACCGTACAGCAACGAGTAGCACAAGCGAGGGTAAGACTGTTAGGAAACAATGGCTATGCCAAAGGCGTGCACTAGTCAGCACTGCAGCTGCACTGCTGGCACTTGCGGAATACCTCAACCGGGTCAGGCCCAGCAAGCCCAGCATGGCTATCAGCAGGCAAATGAAGCGATTGCACCTGTCATGCGCAACCTTGCACGCAAGACGGTCGGAAAAGTGCGTCCCAGGCTCTTCGAAGCCATTTCCTGAAACTGGGTTGAGTGAGTAGGCATGTCTGGCTGGCTTAGCTTGGCCAGCAAAAGCATGGGCACAAGGCAACCCACAAGTACTACTGCGCTAGTCTATGCATCCACTTTTTAGAGCCAAAATGGTCAACTGAAAAGCAGGACATGCCATGCCCAAGGCCCCACGCTGATAGGGCATGCACCACCCCACCATTTGGCGAAGCCAGGGCAGAGCCCTGTAAGCATTCATCCTGCCTACTTGCCAGGTATACCTACCGAGGGCGCTCGCCCAGAGGCGCACTCAAGGTAGTGTAGTAAAACAAAATAGGTATGACAGCAAAGCGCTCGATGCTGAGATCTTTCATGGCACAGCAGGCAGCTCCCCAGTAATGCTGGTTTGTATATCAGCAAATGAAAGCAGGCAACCGTAAAGGGCAGTGTGTTTCTGTATCCCGCACTTTCAAACACCAGCAATCGCATATACCAGCTGAACATCGGACGAAGTCCCACCAGCGAAGCTTACAGGATGGGCCCGTGCCAGCCTTGCAAAAACAAGAAGCAAGCAATACATGAAGTATACTTGTACAAGTATATCATACACTCTCCTTTCACCCCGCACCTGGCTGCATTGTTAGGCAGCCACCGGGCCCTGCGCCGCCAGCCCTTGCGTTGCACCCCCCAGCACTTTGGGGCAGCCCCGCCAGTGCAGGTGCGGCATGAGGCACTCGCCGCACTCAAAGCAGGCCAGCGGGATGGGCTGCGGCAGGGCATGCTCGTCATGCTTCTCTACATGGTGCTCATGCCTTGAGGCATCCCAGGAGTCCTCTACCACGAAGCGCCACCCCTCTGAGTCCTCGGGGATGTGCACCACCTGGTTCTGCAGCGGCAAAGCATCGTGGGATGCTATGCTTTACTGCACTGCATGTCCTGGTACTTCCCCTTCTTATTCGCAGGAGCGGTACAGGTCTCCACCCACCTCTTAGACACCATGTGAGAGCATGTGCAGTGTGACTTTCAGATGAAGCAACAGGTGGTTGCCACTGCAGTGTAAGACGGCTCTGCAAAGACAGACCATGCTGGAAGCAAGCAGGAAGCTCAAGCGAGGCTAAGCACATGTGCTGTACAGTTCCACGCACCTTTCCTGCCTGCCAGACGGGCTCGTCCGCAAAGTCCTTGAACAGTACATACTTGTACTCCAAAGTGGTCCCAGGCTCCACGCATATGGCAGCTCTTGTTTGCCACACATGGCTCTCGGTCCACCTGCTACCAGGCACAGTGTATCAGGACTGCCCTTCATCTCAGGCTGGGCATTTGTCAGCTGTGCTATACATGCTGGACTGGGTGTTTGTGCGAAATGTAACCAGTGCCACAACAGCCAGCCATAACGTCACGTGCAATTAGCTTGTGTAAGAATCTGATGTCAAAGCCTGCCTGGACGGCCAGGCTCAGCGTTATACATAAATCGAGGGGTCTGCCTCTGCCTGGATGGCCAGGCTCACCATCATGCTTAAATCGAGAGGTCTGCCACTGCCTGGTCGGCCAACAACCAAGCCTCATAAAGAGCGGAGGGGGAACACGTGTGGAAGTTTTTCACCCTGTTTCCCCAATGCCTCACCTGAGGACAAGTGCTTTGCTGAGGTCCCAGCAGCCAAAGGCCGCATGGTTCCCCACCAGTGACAGGTGCTCCCCTGGCTGACCTGCTCAGGCAGTAGACACCATGCGCCATCACACACCCTGGTACCTCACTGCCTGGCTCCATGGTGTTTCAACGCTACTTGCACAGCGACTAACGTGCATTTGCAGCACGTGTTGCCATTTCTTGCCACATTTCCCTGGCTGGAGGCCAGAGGGGCGGTTCCATACCCCTCGGTATTGTTGCACCCGCCCCCCTGCCATGAGGCCCGCTTACTCTGGAAATAGACGTGCATAGTCAGCTCTGTGAGGTCGTCATCACAAACTTGTGAGTCCCCTGCCTGGCCCAGGCAGGCAATCCAGGGCCTGCAGCATGCGAGCCAAAGGATGTTGCCTGCGGGGACCTACAGGCCTTACTCTGGGTGTCACCAGGTTGCAACAGCGCCCTTATAGACAGTCAGGACTGCGTAGCAAGTCTTCAAGTCCGTCTCTGTGCTCACCCCTCAGTATCTACCGAGGCAGTGAAAGGCACAGCGCATCCGTTGCTGGTTTCTGGCCTGCTGCAGAGGCATCCTTTGTCATAGTCTCTGGCCTGTTGGACGGCCTGACAGGCGATGGACCGCCGGTGCTGCGGAGCTCTGTAAGCTCGGAACACCTTGTCAGCGGCACTGATCGGTACTGTCGATGTAACATGCATCACAGGCAAGTTGTATCTGTAGCCGCAACGCAGAAACTTTCATCGACAGGGCTGACAACCCTGTCCAAAGGATTGGGCGGGAGGTACGGCTGCGTGTTGGTCCAGGTGGACCCAGCAGGGAAGTCTAGACACCTCAGAGTGATATAAGAATAGAGACGTTCACCCCCAGGGGTTCTCTTGTACTTACGGGATCACCCACTTCGGTTGATCACGAAAGCTGTGACAGGCAAGTCAGTACTGGTTCAGATTGGGTTGCTCGTGCTATGCGAACCAAATGTAGGCACTGCTGCCTTCCACCCCGACAGCTATAATGGGCTCAGTAACACCCAAAGCTGGTGTCATGTGTCATGCTGTCATCACGTACCCTGCCCTAGCAGCCTTAGTTGAGGACCGGAATAAGTTACTGCTACGAGTTATGCCTGACCGTTTACCTATATGCAGTGGAGCCCCTGCAAAGGGAACGGACCACTTTTGACCAGGGTTGGGACAGCTAGTCAACCCCTGGACTCCTCCCCTCCCCAGCCCCGTGCCAGATGGAGGAACCACTCCCACTCAGCACTGGGGAGGGGTCAGAAAGAAGTACCAGCATTGTCGTGGACCTTGCCAGCGGAACCGCTGCTGGCGTGGGCCAGCTTTGTGTTGGCCACCCTTTTGTAAGCCACTGTTAGCCACCTGCAGCACGCCTCCTGGCACGGCAACCCCGCCCGTGCTGCTTGCTATAGCAGTGCTGCTTGGGAGCTGCTGCAACCAGCCGCCATGCTGGGTGCAGGACACCCTCAAAGTCAAGCTGCAGACGGCAGCCCCTGGGCAGGCGGGCGGAGCACTGGCTGCTGCACGCAGCATCCTCAGGGCGCAGGGGCCGCTGGGGCTTTATAAGGCAAGCAAGTCCAGCTGTGTGCCAGCTGGGCACAATCCAGGCTCCCCGCCTCCTCTACATGTGTTTGCTGGTGGGCTATAGTCCCTGGTGAGGAACTGCGGGCCTGGGTCTAAGCCAGAGTCAAGCCGTGGCTGCTGGGCCATGGGTCTGGGCTGCGCATGTGATGGCCGCAGGCTTCAAGGGCCCTGCCTGTTGCTGCAGGGTATGGGCGCTCCCCTAGCCACAGTGGCCGCCTTCAATGCGGTGCTGTTCTCTACCTGGGGCGCCTTGGAGCGGATCCTGGGCCATGCAGATGGTGAGCCACATCACCAGAGTTGGGTGGTCAAAGCAAAGTAGAGCGTGGGTCAGGGGACGAGGCGAGCAATTTGTCTCAGCCGGCCAACAACTCCAAACCAAGGTACTTCTGGGGCATCAACAAGCAGTGCAACGAGCAGAGGTAGCCCGCAGGCAGGGCACCGATGTCCTCAACGTGTTGTGCAGCTGCCTCGCAGGGTCCCCTCTCACAACCTCAGAGCAGTGCCTCGCGGGTGCGATTGCCGGCATCCCGGTGTCCCTGATGGCCACCCCCACCGAGCTACTCAAGTGCAGGCTGCAGGCGCAGGCGGGCAAGCAGCCGCCCCCAGGCAAGGTCTACACGCTAGCGGAAATCCAGGTGTGGTCGCAAATCTACCAAAGCGGGTGGCTCTGCTTGCAGTTTTTGGCCCAGCGCTTAGCTTTACTTACGGACAAGAGGAGAGCTGCGTTGGTTGACGCTTGCTGGCCCCACAGTCGACGACTGCTGCCTTCTCCCTCTGGAATGCTCGCCACACCTTGGGACTTTCATACCTGCAGGCGAGAGGCTCTATTGAACATTGCCATGTGCAGGCTGGTGAAGCGCTGTTCAAGGGGCCGCTGGGTGTGATGGGCAACGTGCTGCGGCATGAGGGCGGGGTGCTGGGGCTGTTCCGCGGGCTCATGCCCACCTTGCTGCGCGAGGTGCCTGGGAATGCGGCCTACTTTGGTCTGTACGACCTCTCAAAGCGGCAGCTAGCAGAGTGGCAGGTGGGCAGAAGCCAGCTGCTGTGATGGCCCCTGCTGCCAGCTGGGTATTGGTGTTGTGCGTAGGCTTGGCCTGCTGCCCTAGTTTGCTGCGTAAAATAGCATGCCAGCACGCGAGGTGTGTCGTTACAAATCTCGGTGGGTGCTTTGCCAGGCTTGGTGGGTACTGTCGTGCATCCTTGGGGTTTGTAAAATAGCCCAGGTGCAGTGCTGTGCAAGCTGCAGGGGCTAGAAAGCACGGCCAGCCTGGGCCCTGGCGCCCTCATGACGGCTGGTGGCCTGGCTGGGGCCGCCTTCTGGGCCTGCTGCTACCCGGCAGACGTGATCAAGTCCAAGATACAGACTGACAACTACTTGAAGCCACAGTATAGGCAAGTGTCATGACGGGTATAGATAGGTAGAGCGTGGAGTGCCTATGTGTGGAAGAGTCAGTGCAGTAGGGTGGTTTTCTTTTTGCAGTTGAGGTAAAGGTTGGGTATGCAGCCCCTACAGATAGGGTTGACGGCAACGTCGTGGGACTGCTATTAGGCTGCTAAACCACCGCCTCCCCGGCAGAAGCAGCTGGGGACACTGCCTGTGAAGCAGTTGTCTACTAAGGTGGGTGCAGCGATCGCTTGTTCCAGCATAGAGCAGCCTTTGAAACCCTGACCCAACATCCCTGTCCAATGCAGGGGGGTAGTCGACTGCAGCAGGCAGCTGTGGGCAGCGAGCGGCTGGCGAGGGCTGTGGGTGGGCTTTGGACCATGCTTTGCCCGCAGCATCCCCGCCAACTCGGCGGCCTTCCTTACTTTTGAAGTGGTGCGGGCGGCTCTCAGCTAGGGTCTGCAGTCGTAGGCTCGCTCACGTCATAGACCAGTCGGCAGCTGGCAAGGGTTGAAAGTACTGATATTAACGACCTGCTAGCCATCAATGCCTTTGATAGACTGTTTGTAATGATAGCAGCAGGGCAGTGTGTGCAATGCATCTTTGACTTTGTAAGTTGGTGATGCCAAGTCTGGCATTATTGATAGGCAGGCTTTGTATACTGTGCCTCCAGTACATACCTCTGAAGGGGAATTAGGTATCACAGCTTGCCGCAAGCAGGCTGAGAAGGCGGGTCGGCAGTGCGCCAAGCACCGCACAAGGGCTGTGCCCATACCCCCTGCAGGCTCAACTGCTCGGGTTGTTAGTCCTTCTTCGTAAGCAGCTGAACTTCAACTAGGTTGCATTGGCCCTATAGCTGTTGCCTGAGAGTGCACAGTCCCACTTTGCCAGGCAACCGTGATGGTAAGTCCCTC
>BBXU01001227.1:0-11007 GCA_001598975.1 Parachlorella kessleri | reverse complement strand
CTCCGCCAAACTCCTCTGTATGGAACAAGTAAGCAGGACATGTAAGCTGTCAAAACCCTCCTTCTTGTTGGTGCCTTCCACCTTGCAGGCAGGGCAGACAGCGTCTACTGTGATGTTGGCGGAGCAGGCCACTTCAACACAGGGTTCGTTTGCGGGTGCGTACCCCAAAATCAAATCCTGACCAGCGGCCCTCCCTACGCCTCCCCCTCGCCGTGGTACGTCTGGTCAAGCACTGGTGGCCCCTGCCCAGCCGGCACCACCAAGGTCTCCAGGGTCCTTGGTGGGGAGCCTTGCCGTCTCCAAACACCAAACACGGTAAGGAGAATGGAATGATCTAGTCTAGTTTGCTGAAAGCAGGCATAGGCTCAGACGAACGGGGTGAATTAATTCGAAGGGAATGCATGCAAGTTGCAGATGGCGCAACCCGCGTGCACGCTTGCATATATGCGCTAGGAATGCCTCCTTGACAGGTTTTAGCTTGCTGTGCTGCTGGGCAGCATAGACCGTCCTGAGCAGAAAGGTGGGTAGACAAGGCTGGGTGGACACTGTCCTTGGCGAGCAGGTGTGTTGGCAGGTGTACACCTCCCACATGTGGGGTTGAGCTCTGAAGTGTCGTTCGAGGGAGAGTCTCATGAGGACCATGCCCCGCTGCAGGTCTACATCGGCTACGTTTCTGCAGGGGCCTGCCAGTACCGGGTCATCAATGTCAACGGCAACGGCGCCCCATACCAGTCCCTGTGTGTGAGGTCGTCATTCAGGCACGCCCTGACCGAGGACTGATCAGCAACCATAAGCATTAGCTGGTCCCCTGGTTGATGTGGCTTTGTGTCCTTCATGAGTGAAGGTCACTCAGATCTACTTGGTGTATGTATTATTCTCCAAGGTGCCTGAGATAGAGACTCGCCTTCCAGAATGCGCCAATGTACCTATTCGTATTGAGTTACTTCAGTCGACATGAGAGGTATGCATTGTGAGAGGGACGTCCCAATCACCCAGCCAAAGTAGATTGTTCTTATAGGATATGGTTTGCGGTGAGGTTGTGCGCTGTGTCACCACCAAGATATGGTGGCAGATGTCTTATGCCTGATGCCACTGCATTGAAGCTGATGGCTGCCCTACCTTCGATTGTAGCGAATTCGCCTGACTGCCCTACCTTTGCCTGATTGCTGCTGGTCTCGCACTGTGCTTTGTATGCCTATAAAGCAAGGAGCCAATCTCCGTGGATCCATGTGTACAGAGATCATCGTTTTGCGTGCTACCTGTTTTGCAAGCTTGCCGTGCACTAGGCGAGGCACCAACTCCCGTGAGGCTGGGGTTTACTTTTAGAGCCTTTCTAAGCTCACACGCTACTAATGGTGTATTTACAACCGAATCGTTCCACTGCAAACTTTGTCCCACGAGAGACCAAGAGAGCCTCTCTCCTGGATGGGGGAAGCCTTAGTCACCTCTTTCAGCGCCTGCGCCCAACCACTTGGGAGCCACATCTCATTCTCCCGACAAACCTCGCAAGGAGAATTTCAAAACTCAATTAACAGACAAGCAAGCTCACGTTGAGAGTAGCGATGCCACACCGGAACCATGCTGAGCAGGCAGCCGCTTCGCTCACTGCCAGTGGGTCGATATTAAAGCTTGTTCGGCAGCTCAGCAAGCTTGCTACTGGAGACAAGGTGGCGCGAGAGGCTCACTCCGCATGCAGGCAAGCCCGCCGGCTTATATCCTAAACGAGGCATCCCAGCTCCTTTAGATGCTCACTGCCTGCCTTGAAGGCTTGCCACGGTCATGCGTGCTGCCTCACACCCGCTGGAAGGTGGAGCTTTGCTGACTGCTCGCACCGCCCCTCGGCCCTGTCCGCTGCAGAGTAACACGCGGCCATGCCGTGACAGCGCTGGAGGAGGGCCGAACGCACAGTCAGGGCGTCGGTGACGGGGATGTGCAAACCTACGACAGCTTCCTGGAGCCAGACGAGTATGACGACCACCTTTGTAGAGAGACCTCTGTCACGTTTGGTGGGCCCAGGCTGGGTCGAACGCTAGGGCTCTCGCGCGTCAACTCTATGCACAACCTGCGAGGTAGCCAGCTTGCCCCTGAGAGCAGCCAGGGCTACCTTGCGCGCACCCTGGTGGACGAGGGCAGTCAGGCAAGTCTTTTGGTTGCAGCGGTGTGCCAAGCACGGCCCAAGAGCTACATCGATGCTAGGGGATGCGGTACCATTGTTGGTGTAGAATAGCTCACACGATGGACAGGCAGCCTTGCTTGTACAGCTCACCTGCACCTGTGACCATATAAGTGTTACCCAGTGAATAAATAGTTAGTGCAGTGCCCTGCAGGCTGTCATGGAAGAGGTTGAGCCAGAAGCCCTGCATCTCCTCAAAACAGCACATCAGGCACAGCAGGCAGAAATCGCTGCCCTCACTGCATGTTTAAATCAGAAGGAGCAGCAGCTGCAGGAGGCCTTGACAACCCAGCAGCAGGTCCTGGCGCAGACAGCAGAGCATGCCAAGCAGCAGACCCATGCCCTGGCAGTTTCGCAGGCCCAGGCTGCTGAGCTGCAAGCTGTGGTACAGCATTTGGACGCGCACACAACTGCTGCCTGCGATGCTGCTGTGGCGGGGCTGGAGGCGCAGCTTCAGCAGGCGCAGCATAGGGTGGCTGAGCTGGAAGCGCAGGTAGCAGATTTGGAAGTAGAGAAAAACCAAGCTCAGGAACGGTGCCTGCAGCTGGAGCAAGCTGCTGCCTCCGTGGACGAGCTCTTGCGTGTTGCGCCTGGCATGCTGGAGGCGGCAGAAGACCGAGATCTCAGCGATCCGCAGCACTCTGGGACAGCAGCGGCTGTTGAGAAACTGATAGCCCAGTTGACAGCGCTGCAGGTGCGCCAGGAGTAGTGTTCCAACGTTTCTGCTCGTCAATTCCTTGTTGCTTGCTGAGCCACACTTCAGCGCACACTCAACTTAGCATGACAGGGCTGAACACAAACGCGCAAGTGCACGATCAGAGTCTATGGGATGAAATTGCAGGAAATGTACCTGGCAGAGTCACGGCAGCGGCGGGAGCTCCATAACCAGCTGATGGACCTGAAGGGGGCTATCAGAGTCTTTTGCCGGTGGGTAGGAGTTGGAACGGGCGTGTCAGAGCTGTGATAATGTGAGGTTGGTGCCCGGCAGGTAGTACTGTCATCGTACCATAGCACCATGCGTGTCGTGACCACTAAAATTTTACTTGGCTGGCAGGGTACGCCCACCTTCTTTGGCAGAGGAAGCCGCACAAGAGAACATGGCGTGCAAGAGTGATCCTGCAACTGACAGTGTGGAAGTGACATGCGGCAGGCAAGTGACTGTGGAAACATTGTGATTGCGCATGACGCGCAGAAGGTAACAGAGTACGACGGGGGTTTGTGTAGCAAGCGCCAGTAATCTGCACTTCCGGGCGGAACGGTAGTTGTGTGTAATAACCATGGATGCCCTTTGCAGGTTGGTCAGCATGTGACTCTGCTTGCTTGTCAACTTGCTGTCACCCTCTGCAGGGTGGGTGGCATAGCGAAGGATGGCAGACTCTCAGGCGACCTCAAACAGCTGCGCTTTTCATTTGACCAAGTGTACGGCCACACCTCCACACAGGAAGATGTCTTCAGGTTGGCGACTTCCTGCAGTCCAGTCCCTCGTCCACGAGTGTCATGTGCACAAGCAGCGTTGACCCAGGAGGTTTGCCAAGCTGCCTGTGCAGGGAAACGTGCGCCATAGCAACCAGCGTGCTTGACGGTTTCAATGCCTGCATATTTGCCTATGGGCAGACCGGCAGCGGCAAGACATTCACAATGGAGGGTACACCCGAGGTAGAACTTTGTCGCTGTGACTCCTTGTCCTGCTTGTGCTGCACAGTCTTTAGGTTAAACAGGGTTCTTCGCATGCTGGCTGCACTGTGGAAGCTCTGCCACTATGCAGGAGCGCGGCATAAACTATCGGACTATGGAGGAGTTATTTTGTCTTGCCAACAAGCGTAGTGCTGAAGCTCGCTACAGCATATACCTCAGCGCTGTGGAAGTGTACCTTGAGGAGCTGAGGGATTTGCTGGGAGGTGGGAAGCGGTTGGAGATCAGGGCGGGCCCTGGCGGGGTGCAGATGCCGGGGCTGGAGGAAGTGGAGGTGAGGTGCATGTGGGGCAGCCTTGGCTGTGCTAGGAGTTGTAATCTCTGCATTTGTAGGCTTAAGAGTGCACACATGATACCGCGAACTCATAGCCCTGTCGGGGTTGTAGGTCTCGTCGACGGAGCAGGCCTGGGACCAGCTGCAGAAGGCATCCGCTGCCAGGCATGCCGCCGAGACCCGCATGAATGCCCACAGCTCCAGGTCCCACTGCCTCCTGTGCCTCAGAGTGGACGGGAAGAGCCACCTGACCAGTGAGCAAGGTCCCGGGAAGGTAGTGGTGTCTTTGCAAGTGCGAGTGCCTGTTGCAAACATGCAACGGCTACAAGGGTATCATCATCTCTTCAGCAGAACCAGCATTGTAGGGGTTTGCGCTGCCATGCATCGGAGGGGCCCTTTTAAACAAAGGACATAAGCACCCAGGTTGCCTAGATATGTCCCTTTGCTTAAGACTGTTGCAGCAAAAGTAAAGGCGTAATATGCACCCCCCCCTCCCACCTGTCGCAGATGATGCATGGCGTTCCCGCTTGTGGCTTATAGACCTTGCTGGGAGCGAGCGTGTGTCCAAGACTGAGGCTAGTGGGGAGAGACTCAAGGAGGCCCAGTCCATCAACAAGTCTCTCAGGTAATCACCTTGTGCACGACTCACTCACCGGATAGTAGGCCCAGGCAAGCCAACATGAGGCACACGGAATGGCAGAATGTCGTTGGTTATAAGCCCAGTGCATTGTCACCTCAGTTGAGGAGGGCACTTCATGCTCGCTCTGTTGCATACTGCAGCGCCCTGGGCGACTGCATCTACGCCCTCGCTACCAAAGGCAGTCATGTGCCCTTCAGAAACTCCAAACTGACCTACATGCTTCAGGCGCGTTACAAGCATGGTGGTTGTTGTACTGGGAAGCTCTGGCCATACCAGCGACGTGCACAGCGTGGTGCCCTTCTGTTTCCGCAGTCGGGTATGACAAGCATGCCTCCATGTCATAAAAGGGAGTGGCAGGTGGACGAGAGGAGCGCCTTTGTCCCCTGCCTATGTGCAGGACTCCCTTGCAGGCGCAGGGAAGACGCTAATGATTGTGTGCTGCAGCCCCTCTGAGGGGAATGCGTCAGAGACCGTGTGCAGCCTCAACTTTGCCTCACGAGTCAGGGGCGTGGAGCTGGGCGCGGCCCGCAGGAATGTGGTTGCGGAAACTGGCAGCAATGAGGCGGTGAAGGAGCTCAAGGCTGCTGTGGGGGAGCTGCAGGAGCAGGTGTGCGCCTGGTCTGCCGTTCTGTCTCGGCCGTGCTGCCCTGCATTACTGACCTGCGAGTTTGCTACCATGGTAAGACAGCTCTACTGTCACGTGAGCTGCTACCCTGGATGCAGGTGGCGGAGCTAGGGGTGGAGAAGCGCGCGCTGTCCGAGCACCTGCTGTCCAGCAGGCAGCAGGTCCAGCACCTGCAGGCGCAGCTGGCACTAACCGGCTCTCCCTCGCCAGGCCACCACCGCAGCGACACTGCATGTTCCCTGTCTGTTAGGACCAAGGGGCAGGGTAGCCCCTCCTCGACTGGAAGCCGCCCTGGCAGTGGTGGTTCTCATACAAGTCGCTGCGGCAGGTCCCTTAGCGCCCCAGAGCTCGATGGTGGTGATAAATCGGCTGAAGCAACACCAGCCAGCCCCATTATGCCCCAACCCCCTCAGAGGCGGCTTCCCTCCCCTGGTTTCCTGCTGTCTGAGCTCGAGGCTACCAGGCAGCAGGGAGAGGCAGTTGGGGGCTGCCGCTCGCCCCACGACAGCAGCGACAGCCGCGGCAGTGCCCCGGCGCCTTGTCCAAGCAGGCTTAAGCCCCTGGTGGCAGCGTCGGCACCTCAGCCTGGGCAGCGCCCCAAGACCCCCACAATGCCCCGCCTGGTGGTGGGCGCAGGCACCGCCTCTCCCTCTGCGGTGAAATCCAAGGTGTGAAGGAGTGAAAAGCGGCTGCTTTAACATCCGCAAGCTGTGTATGGTTGCTTACTAGACTATGTCACTTAGGGAAACGGGTATTGCATATACTTTGCTACGAGATTGAAAAACTGCATGTATGACGATTTGCAGGACCAACTCCAAACTGGTGGACAGCTACGGAACATGGAACAGAAAAGGCCACCCAGCTCACCTAACTCATCACGTTCCCCACGGTCCCCAGGCAGGGTAAGCACAGCTCCTCGGTAATGCCATTAAGAAAAGCTTGGATATCATTGCACTGTAAGGTATGCCTGGACAGTTCCCAGACGGCACCACTTGTCGAGGGTTATGCATGCCAGGCATGTCAAGCTCCCCCACTCTACTCTCTGTGCAGGTTGGGGGCTCAGGCTACAGCAGTCCAAACGGCATTACGGGCAGCGGCAGCAGCATCAAGGCTTGGCGGCCAGAAACTGCTCTCGGCGGAACATCTGCTAAGGATGCAAACAGGGGCCGGTGGTCCTGATGTGGCAATATGGCAACTGGTTTTGGCACGATCAAGGGGAGCTGCCACTATAGTTTTGCAGCATCTACTGTGGTAGTCTGATATGGTACATACACAGGAACCTGCTCGCACTTCCTTGTTAATTCTGCTGGCTGACCTTGCAACCTGGTGGTAAATACTTGGAGAGTGGCTGGTTTTCTGCGTCATGCCCTTGCTATCACTTTATGTTGTGGGCAACCGTGTTTCATTTGCTGTATGTAACTTCTGAGGAGCTGCAAACCTGTTACAGGCACATCAAGGAAGCACAGTGCATTTTACCGTGTTGCGTGTCCGTGTCCACATGTGCAACCAGGGTACAATCCGCAATGGACCTGAAGGCTGCTGCAGCACCCTGGCCAAACCCTCAATCAGGAAAAGTAACAAACTGCGTTAGAGGACAGAACCTAGGGAGGTTGGCATGGTCCTGCGTTGTTGATAACCAACACAGCCGGGCGTCCAAGGGATCATGCTGACGTGGGGCGCGCGCAGGTTTCGACCAATGTTCGGCACAGTTGCTCCTCTTATTGTTTACTGATAGCTTAATGGCATGCAGACACCAGACCACACTGGTCGTTGGCCTTGACTGACAAGCTGCGTCCGACCAACCCGCTTTGCAGCAGCGATGAACAGGCCCCCTGTCGCGGCTGACAAGGTTTGTCTTATCCTCACAGAATGACAGGCGCTTACCTGGTAGTGGTGGACCAGAACTGGCTGGCCTGGGTCGCAGGAGCTTCTACTCACAGCTGTCTAACTGCACGTCATGTCCTTTGTGCAGTACTATTCTAGCATTGCTACAACCTTGTTACGATAGCTTGCAGACTGTTTTAGGAGGCCTGCACAGCCGCTTGGAACAGCAGCCGGCAGGGACTTTCCACACAGGGTAGCCCGCCTGCGGGGTCTTATTGTAAGTGGTTATGTGTGTTTTTATGCCAGTGGTTGTGGCTGACAATAGGACTTAAATCCTTTTCAGCAATAACACAGCCGCTGCGCAACCCATTGCAGTAGCGGTACCACCGACGCCGGGCGACATTACTGAGTAACCAACTTGCCACGGAGTGAGCAAGAGATCCTGCCTGCTGCTGCCTGCCTGCAGGTGCCGCACGGCGCTATGCAAGACTCTGGCAAAGTGGCAGCTGTTGCCTACTCGTTGCTATCCAAGGCAGCAGCAATGCTATGCCCAGATAAGCCCTTGAGAGTCATTCTGCTGGGGACCAACCACTTTGTTCTACAGCCAGCAGCCTGTTTGTCCACTGCGAGCAACTGGGTCACCCCTTTGGGCGCCGTGCCTGTGGACCAGCAGCTAAATGAAGAGCTTCATGTCCAGGGCATCCCCTATGACGACAGGCCGCACCAGTAAGTGCCTCCTTTGGAAATCTCACCTCTACACGACTGCATGCGCCGACTTAGGCCCAGTAGAGCTCGGTGGAGCTGCGGCCAACTTGGCAGAGGTGTTGAGTGCCTGCTCTGCCCGGTTGTCAAGCTTGGAAGGAGCTGGTGGGCTTACCCTACCCCTGTTTGCAGGCAGGAGCACAGCATAGAGAACCAGCTGCCCTTCCTGCAGTACATATGTGGCCAGCAGCGCGTCTTCAACAGCAGCCGTGCTGGGCAGGCGCCCCAGCCTGACCTGCTTGTTGCCCCTGTGAGCATCGGGTGGCTGGCTGGGGCGGAGGAGCTGGAACGTGTTGCCGAAGCAGTGGCAGCAATGCTCAGCAAAGAAGAGCCTGGGAGCGTGATACTAGTTGCCACCTCTGACTTCACTCATGCGGTAGGCCCAAGTCAGGGTTGTGGGAGCGTTGGCGTGCGGGGTCATCTTTTCAAATGATGCTACGACATTTCAGGCTGCATTTACCATCACATTGGAGCAAAAGGACTGTTTCATGTCTTCAAGTGTGAAGGAAAAGCATGTGCATCAGCAAGTACAGCACCTGGACCCCCACAGAGGCCTACCTGCTACCTGCACCCACATCGACCTAGTAGAGAGAGACGCTGTCTGGCTGTGGGACCTGGAGCAAAGAAAATTGCCATCACTGCACATGGGGCAGGGTCTCAGGTTCTGGGGAGGGCAATGGATTGCAGGAACCCACAAGTTAAGCCATGGTAGCGTGTGCAGGGCCCCTCCTCCTACAAGGAGCCGCCTGCCGCCGGCTGGATGAGCCTGCGAGACCATGCCATCTGGAGGGACTCGCCAGTCTTGCATGCCATAGAAGCGGGTGGGTGCACGGCTTCGGCTTGCTGCTGCCAGTGCCTGCATGAACACCGCCGCTGTGGGAGCAGAGTGGAGGCCGTGCTGCGTACCTGGAGGCACCCGTTGTGGCTTCAGGCCTGCTCTTCGGAATCGAAAGTGTGTGATGCCTCTCTCCTCACCTCCATGTGGTGCAGGCTCAGCACAGGCCTTTATAAATCTCTGTGAAGCTGCCGGCACATCGCTGTGTGGGCGCTGGCCCGTAGCGGTGCTCATGAGGGTGGCAGAGGTGAGAGTGGATGCTCGCTGCTGGAGAAGTGACCAACCTTAACCTTCCAGATAGTGTGACTTGGCTAGCCTGCAGGGGCCTTGGGTGAGAGTAGCAGTGCTGCCTTTACGAGAGTGGAGGCAAACCATAGAAGGGAAAGTCTAGTAGGTGGTAACGTGGTTGCATGCCTACCATGCCAAGGGCCGCAATGGGTAGGGAATAAGCTGCTGCACTTGCCACCCCCCGCCCTAGGATCCTTCACTGCTGTGCAGAAGCTCCACTGGGACTTGCAGCTGCTCTCCTATGCACCGAGCGACCTGTATGTGCAGTCACAAGACATCAATGGCTTTGCCTGCTTTGCTGTCTGGGGATGAAGACAATGAGGGCTCTATGACATGCATTATACTCGTCAGGGGCCGAGCCTTACATAGAAGGCGGCTGTGCCTGGCAGGGTGAGCTGTCGTCAGTACTGCGATGTAGAGTTACTGGTCGCATCACATGTGGGGACTGTCAGCTGGAAGGGCTGGATGCAAGGATCCTGGACGGTTGGCAGGGACACTAGCTGAACCTCGCCTGAATGGTACCTCCAGTTTCGTATTTAGCGTCCTCGTATGTTGCCTGATGTACAACCCCCAGTAAGAGAGCATGTCGTTGACACCTCCATTGTTACCAGAGGAATGAGGACAAACTGGAACAAGTTTCTACCAGGGCTTATATGCGGTCTGCCCTTGCGGTGCGGTGTGGCAGGCTGCCGCAGCTTGCTCCTGATAAGTTCCTACATGCCCAGGCTAAGAACAGTCCGAAGATCTGTAGAAGAGCGAACCAGGCATGCTCCTTACCAGGTCAACCACTCCAAAACCGCAGGCTGCTTGCATGCTCTGACACTGCCAGCCAGCAAACCCTGGGATGCCAGCTGCTGCCCAGCCAGCGCAAGGCCACAAGGCTGCCAGGGGCCCGCAAACTGTACCCGCCAACCTCCTCACACCCCCAGCTGCTGCTTCAGAAGGCGGATCTCGGCCTTCACATGCTCGTGCGCCTCCGGCCTCACCACCAGCACCCTGGCCTCGTCGTTGCGGCACAGCAGCACCTTGTCCATGCGCGCCGCGAAGTCGGCGGTGCGGCGGTACAGCTCCTCACTCTCAAAGTTGCTGTACAGCGTGGCGCGCTCGGGCGTCAGCCGCTGCAGCTCGGACTGCCACAGCTTTATCTGGTCGGTCACCACCTGCGCACAGCAATGGCGGCAAGGAGCACCCAGTCAGGGCAGAGGACCATGGGGGGGAGGCAGCGCAGCACAGCACATCCGCGGCCCCCACCCACCCACCTACCCAGGGAGGGGATTTGTCATGTGTCTGAGCGAATGGGGGGTGGGTGCTAGGGCCAAGGCGAGCCAGCCAGGCCCTTTAGCAGTTACAAAAGGCGAGGCATGAGCATAGCAGGGGAGGATTGCAGCTCCCTCCCCTGACCAGCGCATCAAGCTGCCAGTCGACCCCACTGACACACCACAGCGAAAGCGGCAGCGCACGCAACAATGAAAACATCTCCAAAGCAACCTGCTTTGGCAGTGCTTCCATGCGCAAAAGCCAGGCTCCGCACCATGGGGACTTGATCGGACAAGGCTAACCCAAA
Source organism: Parachlorella kessleri (assembly GCA_001598975.1). Lineage (NCBI taxonomy): Eukaryota > Viridiplantae > Chlorophyta > Trebouxiophyceae > Chlorellales > Chlorellaceae > Parachlorella > Parachlorella kessleri. Next base: position 330 of record BBXU01001227.1, on the reverse strand, counting down.
CTAGTACGCACGCAGACCAGCCTACAGAGACGTGTACAGCCAGCCACTCACCAGGGGCACGACTGGCGACTTGGCAGCCACCCGCGGGTGTGCGTGCTGCCGCAGGAAGCCGACTATCTGTTCCGCAGAGATGCCCACTTCCAGGGCGCTCTTCACGCTCTCCCGCGTCAGCGTGCCCACAAAGAGGTTGGGCAGTAGGGCGTCACAGCGCACAAAGATGCGCAGGATGGACTGCTGCACCGGGGAGGTGGTGTAGGCGTACACCCTGCACAGCACAGGCAGCAGAGGAAGGTGTGTGTGTGTTGTATGTGTGTGTGTGTGTGTGTGTGT
>BBXU01001223.1:0-15965 GCA_001598975.1 Parachlorella kessleri | reverse complement strand
TGTGTGTGTGTGGTGGGGGGGGGGGGCCCAGAAGGAAGGGCACTTGCACCTCATGAGACAGTGCCACTGCTGCCTACCTGGTGCTGAACAGCTGCACCAGCTGCACGGACAGCAGGAAGATTGCAAGTGTGCCCAGTCCAAGGAGCAGAGGCCAGGACTGGGCTTCATGCAGGCAAGGGAGGCCGCATGGTAGTCGCCTATATTTCGCCATGGCAGGGGGATGCTGCCCACCGGCCGGGCGGAGCCTTGCGTGCAGAAGATCAACTCATGTGAGCTTGTAAGTATGAAGGTATTCACCACCCTGCCAGTTTTGCTCTCCAGACCGGTCTGAGATAAGCGGTGAGGTGGTCAGTCACCGGTGACTCCCGGTCATGGATAAATGAAAGCCATCAACCCTAGTACTCCGAATGCCTTCAGACACTCAGTAGCCCTTTCTGACTGACAGTCTGGGCTCGAAGTACTGACGCGCTGGCGCGTAATGATCGCTAGTGTTGCAAGTCAAGAGCAGCACTGGGAGCTTCCTGTGCCTCGTTATTGCAGCCCTTAGGTTTAGAGTACTACGGCGGCAAGTTCGGCTCGAGGCCTTACCGTGACTTGACCCCCTGCGGGCACTGCCATTCACGGGCCTATCATGATAGCCCGTTCATAGTGCTATCAGTCTTACCTTTATCCCGTAGGCTGGTAGACACCTTGCTTGTGCACCCTTGGAGGCGCCATGGCTGGCATCTCTTACTCCTGCCTTCCTGACCGTAGCATGCAAGGCTAGCCAGTTGGGTGTGCCCTACGCAGTTAACCTTGGCATGCTGCTTTGCAAGGTCCGGGCAACCGTCCCCAGAGCTGGGTACGTAAGCGGCAGACAGTGCTTGATGCCAGCGCCAGGTGACAGCTTGCAGGCATTGCCAGGCAGTGCTGCGCCCACCATGTTGGCGCTGGCTCCTTCCCTTGCTTGCGTGACCCCCACGGGCAGGCAGGTGGTCCTTCACATGGCAGGCAGTGGAGCCAGCCGGCTGCCAAGGGCCAGCACCACTCACCAGGTTCGGCCTGGCTGCTCCATCTGCAAGCATAGGCCCCCCGCCGCGGGCCCCCAACCCCCCACACACACCCCCACACACCCCACCCACCCCTCCCCCCCTTGCCAACCTGGAAGGAAGCACCTGCTGCTTTTGCTGCTGTTGGTGATGCTGGAGCTCAGGGCTGTTAGCTTTCACCCTATTAGGTGGCAGTTTTGGCTTGGACAGTGGCCCCCATGCTCGCACCCAACCCTGCCGCTGGCAGCCCATGCCATCACTTTCGAATGCCATATTGTGCCTTGAATATAGGCGTCAGAAAGTCACCGCTTGCTAGTAAGGGTGGCAGGTAGGACGAACAGGGCGTGAGGGATGAATTGTACTGACAGGGCTGGATCATCCATGATGCAGAACGCCTGAGTCATGCTGTGTAGCGCTCTCGTCCAAGCAACTGGTCTTGCTGGACGTGCTAGCTCCGAGCCAGGCGAAGTATGTGCTGAGGCGCTGTAACAGCACTTTTACTTTGTTCCTGCAAGAATTGCAAGGTCCACACATTGGCTGACAGCTCGAGCGAAATCAAGATGCTGGCTAGCACGCCGCCCGACGCAGCCTTTTGAAAGTTCAGGGTTGAGTGTTACAGTGGGCATGCGCTTGAACTTGCTTTGAGGTTGGGTAGATATGGAAGTAGGGCTGTGGACTGCTCAGGTGGGGAGTGACAGTTGCTGGACAACTGGTTTCAAGCCGAAAGGTGGCCATGTGACTTTGTCCTGTGCTGATAACCTCACAAGTTGAAGCGCTGCATAGCTGTTGGCTTTAAGGCCTCAATACAGCGTCGCCAGGGCGGCCATCAGATGTCCATATGAGGCTCAGCTAGGTTCCTGACAAACTCACCAACAGCCGTGGCCTATGGTGCAAGTGCACAGCCAACAATATAGCTGGCTGACACACGTTCCCTGCCAAGCCGCTCTGGACGGCCCGTGTGTTTGTACAGGCGGCGACGAAGGCACGCTTGTCTTGCCTTGGCCCCGACCTTGCACAAAACACCCCTGTTGCCTTGGACGACAGGCATAAGGTGTGTCGTCTTACGCATCAAGACACCTTGCATGGTGGTATTGCTTTGATAGCTCCCACGAGAAGCTCGCTTCACAGCCTTTCAGGCACTTGCCAGCCAGAACTGGCAACCTGGGGCATCCTCGTAACGTAAAGACAGGTTTTGTTTTCTGACGAGAACAAAACTGGAAGCTGTGCGGTGCCTGGGCAGAAGGGCAATGTTCTGATTTGGAACAGGGTACCGGCCCAGAGAGATTCCGAGCGCAAAGCGCGGGAGCTGGTTCAAGTCAAATAAGCTCTACGTTTCGCCCTCATGAAGAACATTTGTGATCATATTGTTCAGTCCTATTACAATGGGTATCCTGCAGTTCGTGTCGCGGTCGATGGTGCGGAATGACATGTCCCTCACTTGGAAGCAGGCTCAGCTCCGGAGAAACTCATGCCCTTATTTTGCTTGTCTAGCAGCTCACAAGTGCCTTTCTGATCCCACAACTACCCTCCAGCAGCATGAGTGCCTAAACTTGTACGCCGACCAGGCAGGCACACCACCCGATAACAGCCTGATAACTTTTTTGAGCCGTCTCTGAAGAGACACGGCTTGTCCTCAAGGGTGCCAGACATGGCATGGCGACTTGGCCTGGCGGTGTCTGCACCGAGGCGTGGCCTGAGGGCTCACTGGACCCAATAGCCAAGGTCATCATTTGCCAGTGGGAAAACAAGTAAGGCCACGCCCCTCCATGCTAGCGGGCAGCTTTGGACACGGGGTGTGTGTGATGTCCTCATGGCCCTTTGTGTTACTCACGTTGTGGGCTTCACAACCTGGAGCGCTGTTGCAGGCCCGCCGCTGTCCAGGCAGCACTACTGGTTAACAATGCCCACTGCATCACAGTGGTGGGCTTTTATGCCAAGGGAGGCTTGGAAGCAGAGGAGATCTTTGCTCGGCGGTCTAGAGGCTTTGGGGGCTGACTATGGCAGTCTCCGACAAGCCAGTATTGAGGCTGCAGAGGAGCCTGCTGAGCAGTCTATGATGGAAGCTGACTTGGTGCCCGACAGCGCCACTTTGGAGCCGCAAGCACAGCCTGATCCAGCATTCCTGGCTCAGCTGGAACAGCTCTTGTCCACAGCCAAAGCGCTGCCACCAGCTGTGCGATGCGTCACCCTGAACCAGGTATTTGTGAAGGGCGGAAGGTAATGCAACCTGCTTGTTTGCTGAGCTGGGGCTGCGCGGGCAGCGTTCAAGGGCCACCCTGCTGTTTCACGAGTTGTGTGGGTGGTTGTGCTCTCCAATTGAGGTTTTACTGCTTGTTAACCCTTCCTTGCAGTGAGGTCATAGCTGGGAGCGGTGCGACATGTGTGCACTGTGGCTCTGGACACTTGCATATTTTTGCATTTGTTGGTAAGCTGGTATTAATGAAATGCAGGCCCGCCTGTGTCCTGGAGGCACAGCAAGCACATCACTGAAAGTACAGACCCCATGCCGTCAGCGGCAGGGGCCGCAAGGTGCGTTCGAGGCATGATAGATGTCAGAAGCTAGGGATCTGGTCATGGTGTCAGTTAAATGTAAGAGGGCTGTATGGCTTTGAACTGTCGAAGCGGCATGCCAGCAGCATGCATCTGTTACAACCATTGGAACAATGCCCTCGTCACCTGAGCAGGACATATACCATGGCAGGGCCTGAAACATACCCAAGGCTTCACAGATGTTGGATGCTGCCTTGCTTGCAGAGAAGAACAGCACAAGGCAGCAGTGACACTGAAAAAGTGGGCCCAGCTGATGACAGTGGAGACGCTGCCCAGCCACATTGCGGGGAAGAGCTGCTTGAGCCCTGGCGTGGCGGAGCAAGCGCGGGAGGAAGAAGCAGCCACACCAGTTCCCAAAGGCAGCAGAAGGTGCTGAAGTTCTAGGGGCCGTGCGGAAGTTTTTAAGAGGTTGGGCAGTGTGTGGGCCGTGTGCCGCACCCGTTAAGGGCAAGCTAAGCAGCCAAGCTCAGCAAACAGCATGCGGGAGAGGATGTCGTCCACCAGTACAACACAAGGCCAACGAGCGAGAAGGCTATAGCAGCAGTTGCCGCAGTGGCAGCACTTGAGCCCGGTGTAGCCCATGACCAGCCACAATCAGCCCGCATCACCAACCCTGACACACAGCCACAGCCACCCCAGCGCTACCACCCTGCCAAGAAGCTAGCCGCGCTCTCAATTCCTGCAGCACTGCCAGCCACGCTGCTAAAACCAGCGCAGCTACAGCGACCACAGCACTCGCAGCCAGGTTTTATGTGCTTCCCCAGGTGGGCACGCCCCAAAATTTATCCTCGCCCCGGGGCTCTTGCAGCCCTTTGCAGCCATTTGACGGCCACCAGCAACTGGCTCGCCCCGCCCTGCAGCTGCCCAACCCAGTAAGGCAGCAACCTTCTTGCCCAGCAGCGTGCACCGGCCTAGCAGTTCCCCGGCCAGCCAGGCTAGTGTAGCTCCCAGGCATGGCATGGCATGGCCCAGCAAGTAGGAACAGCAACTCAGCATTGCCTTTGGATTGTCTCGATTACAAGCTTTAACAAAAACAGAGAGTGGCACCGAGACATCGCACAACAGGAACAGCAAGTCCGGCATTGCCAGCAAGCACGTATGCCTTCCATCAATGCTTCTCGTAGTAAAAATAACATTTTAAAGCTACAAAACAAAGCAATGAACTAGTTTCCATAGTCTGGGACCTCCCGCGCTTTGCGCTCGGAATCTCTGGGCCGGTACCCTGTTCCTTCTGATTTTCTCGTAACAGTAAACTTCCCGCCAAAGGGCCCCAGGATCGATGCAGGAAGATCGGGGAGCCCTCCGACACTTCTGTTTCTATCAGCGATCGCCAACAGCTTGTTCGCTCGTGGGTGGGACGCTGGAAGTGGAACGAGGGACTGCCCGGGACGTGCAAACTGGGAAGGACTGGGCGGCATTTATCCTTGGCAAGCTCGACGCACACAGTGGTGAGTCGTTTTGTGTTTCTGTACGTCATGGGCAGCCTTGCAGCTCTGCTGAGAGCCTGCATTGCCTCTTCCGTCGGCCGACATGCACAACGTAGGTTACTCATCGGCCAAGTCCTGGCGACTGGGCAGTGCTGGGGCATTGGTGGGCCGTTCAGTGGTTAGTGGGCTCTTAGGATCGCAGGGGGGCAGCATCCGAGTTGGGCTGTCGAGGGAGCGAAGGGCCATCTGCGCTACCGCACAACTTCGACACAGTGGTCGTAGGGAGGCAGCCGCGCTGATCTAGGAGCGCGGCTCCTTGCTAAAGTGCCTGCCGACCGCACCCTCGGACATGGGACCTGTGGGGCTCCATGCCGTAATTGCCTCACGATAACTGTCCGACGCCGGCTGTGCCCTGGCTAGGTCAACCTTGACTTTTGTTCCGAGGGGCCTCGTTACTGCATACCAATCCCTTAACACTGGAGTCTGGCTCTCCTGGTCCTGCTGCAGGTGGCTGCTCTGGGTAACTCACAGCATGGAGGGGGCTGTGGCGTGCTTGGGTGGGGGTGCTCTCGCGGCGATGGTCCTGCAGCAGCAGGGCAGCTGTGCAAGGCCCTTTTGCCGCAGTATGGAGGTAGCCTGCATCACAGTGCCGACGGGTGTGGAGGGCGGGAGCCAACACAGCTCATGTACGGAGGCTGCCCTGCCAGGGCGGCTGGCAGACTCTGGCGACCAGCAGCAGTCTGGGCATAAGACGCACCACCTGCTGCGCCACTGCCTGAACATGGGGCAGAAGCAGCAGGCGCTGGAACATTTCAATGCCCAGGACGTAAAGGAGGCTGCCAAGGAGATCAGCCGCATGGGCCAGCGCGAGCTGCAGGGCAAGTTCAAGGTACGAGGATGCGCCGCAGATAGCGTAGGAGATTCCAATATGATAAGGCTTGGCTGACAGCTTTCCCATCCTGGCTGGATGCACAGTATATGAGGCTGGGCAACAACCTGTCAGTTTGGTTGCGGTGTGGCAACCGTGAGAGCCACATATATCTTACCGCGGTTGTGGTGCTATGGAAGCGATCAGCGCTTTTTGCGGCAATTAAGAGGCCACATCATGGCTTGCCCTTCCCTAATGCAGCTGGTGTATGGCAACACCACCCATAGCAATAACAACAACTGGCTCAGGCGCAAGCTCTTTGAGGGTGAGTCAGGGTTGCAAAGATGCTGACTTACCTGCCCTCCGGTATAGGCTGGCTGACGAATCCCATAGTGGTTTCTGATAATGGTCTCTGTTTCATCTTGCCCTACCGGTGCACTGCCGGCTGCTGGGGCACCAGCTGACTAATGCAAATGTTGGATACCTGCGCTGGTTGATTGTCAGGCAGTACAAGGTGCGTCAGTCTGGCGAAAGGCCGTGGAGCGACGCTGAGTCGTGCCAACTGGCTGCTGTTGGTCATGCCTATATATGCCTATATACGTTGCACCTTTGTTTGTCCCTTGCTGCAGCCATTGGCGCGGCACCGCTCAAGGCCAACTCTAAGGGAAGCAAGTCGCGCAAGAGCCAGTCGTCTGGGCACAAGAAAGACAGGACCCACCATGGCCACCACAGCACGCTGCACCACAGCCAGAAGCATGGCCAGCAGGCCCACCGGGCGGCAGCGGCCGCTGCGGCGCCAGCGTCGGTCGCAGCTGGACAGGCCTGTGGCTTGATGGTGGTGACGGGGGCGGGAGGCATGCATCAGCCTGTGATGGTGCCAACCTCTGTGACCACGCTGAGGTGTAGCCCCAAGCCTTTCGGGTGAGGGCATGTGGGTGATGCATGGGGGCTGCATGGGGGTTCCTTGAGGCCAAGCAGAAGGCCAGCAGAGGGGCTAGGACGCAATCTTGATGCAGGCCGCAGGTGCTAGCATCTCCTGTAGGAAGGGTAGGAATGGAGGAGGTGACCATTATGTGTTGCAGGGCAGGCATCAAGTGCTATTGGCAGGTGGTACTAGCATCTGTTCTAGTCTGCAGCCCTTGAATTGCAATCCTAGCCCGCGGGCTTGCCCATAAAGTACAAGCTACCGCCAACCACCACCCACTCCCTGACAACGTTGCCTGCAGCTTAGGCGCTGCAGCCAGCCTGTTCCTCGCGGCCTCACCCAAGCGTGCACTCCACCGCACCTGTGCCTCCATGCACTTTACTCACCAGCCATACCAACCACTGTTCTACCCCTGCCGCCACCCCTCTATTGCAGGCTTGGCGCGACAGCCAGCCTGCCTGTGGCATTTGCTGCCTCGCCCAAGCACTCCAGCGCGCCCGTGCGCGCCGGCGCGCCCCGCCGCATGGCTTCCTATCCTGCTTCGCCTGTGACTGGAGGCATGAGTGTGCTTGACGCGTGCCACCACGAGAGCGCGCTCAGCAGGGAGACGAGCGACTCTGATGACGGCTCGCATGAGGGCTCGCAGTGGGAGGAAGGCTGTAGTGAGGAGGCTCAGCTCAATAGCGGCTCAGTGGGCAGGTGGGTGCTGCGTGTAGGGCTGCCAGGTTGGCTTGTGTGGTCATGAGACAAGTAATGATGACTCATTGCAGCGCCGGAGGGCTGCAATGAGCCCAGCTGCATATCGGCTCGGTGGGCAGGTGGGTGATGGGTTGCTGCAGCGAGGAGGACTGGCAGCTGGGTAGCGCTTTGATGGGCAGGTGGGTGATATTATGCTGTGGGTGGAAGCTGCTGCCAGCGCCCTCCAGAGTGTTCCCACCCAGTTACTGCCTGTCCGTCACTTCTGTGCCATCCCTCGCCTTGTTGCAGTTCAAGCAGCTCACCATACGCTGCTGCCAGGGCCCTCTCAACCGGTAGTGCCGGCCTGGAACTGGGTGAAGCTGCTGCCGGGGCCCACCAACAGCCCCACCTTCATCACCAGCAGGCCTTAGTAGGGCTGGGCGCCCTAGACATTGCCATGGCGGTGAGTCTAGTGGGTGCTGGGCATAGTCGCCGTGATGCAAGTGGCAGACGGTAGCTGAGTGTCTGTGGTTGTTGGCTCGCCGGTGAGCCTCTTGAGTTGTTGGGCAAGTGTGATACTAGTTTGGCCCACCTTATGCTGCTGCGTATGGTGATGGCTTCTTACCAGGTGACATGGTGAGCATGCTTCGGCCATGATATTCTAGCAGCGAGCACGGCTCTGCTTACCTACAAAGTTGCTCCCGCGTGATGTCATCAAGAGATTGCTCCCCTGCTGTTAAGAAGAGACAATCCGTGCGTATCATCCAGTCTTACTGAACTGCTTGGCACCTGGCACGGGCCCTCCCATGCACATCCTGGTTGGGTGGGGGTCAATCGAACGTCTACTTTATGCAACAGCATGACAGGTGACATGTATTGCCAATGGTTTTGCAGGAAGCCGGCCAAGATGCCTGGATGCGCGACGACTGGGGCGACGACGTGCTGGCCAGTTTTGCCCTGGGCCCCGCTGAACCTGCTGCGCCGTGTGCTGGGCCTGCTGCGCCTGCTGGGGCTCCCACGCTAGGCACGCCCTCGCCCGCCAGCACCAGCCTGGTTGACGATGATGACGAGGCGATGCTGCTGCCCCTGGACTTGTCTGCGATCGACACCTTTGCCTTCGCTTGATGCGGCAGTGGGACGCTCGCAGCGGCAGTGCCACAAATCAAATGCCTAGCATGCGCCTGAGGCGCTGGCCTCCTGCCTGGTTCTGACGCTACCTGGTACTGGGTGATGGCATGATGAGCGGGTAGCGGTCCGCAGGGCTGCTTGGAAATTGAGCACTTGGTGAGATGTTGGCTGAGGGGCGCTCTCTCTCTTTCCAGGACTGACGAGGGCCGGGGCGCCGTCTATCAAGCGCTTTAGGGGTTTTGGTGACATGTGCAAGTATGGAGGCATTACGTACGTTTTTGGGCAGTCAATGCCTAGGGCTGGAGCGTTTCTGCGCCTGAGCCCTGTTTTCCCAGGGGTAGTGTTATTAGCAGGGGTAGCAGACCTCGCCACACACCACTGAAGGTTGTGTGTTAGGGGGCTCGTTACCACCTGTCAGCTGCTGCTGTCAGACATTGCTGCAGGCGCCTCTTAGCAGCCTGCGTGCTGAGTGTATGATGCACTGCTGACGTTGGTGTGGAGGCCAGGAAAGGTAGCCAGCCGCCTGTGGCGTGGTCTTCAGGCGTGTCACTTCACTGTAGGGGAGCCGTGGGTTTGTTGTCATCGTTGCGGTCGAGCACCGCTGCGTTGTGGTTGTGGGAGTGCAGTTTCTCCCTTGCAGCTTAGCAAGCTGCCTGTCCTTGGTGTGTTTGTTTCTTGTGGAGGTGTTGCGCGGTGGGAGGACTCCCGGGGGACTGGCACCTATCTATCCTGCTGTGGCCCTTGCGCAAGCTTTTTGTTCTCTGTTGCTCAGCTCACTCGGCAGTTGTGGTGGGCGGTTGGCCTAGGTCGTTGCTGTGGCCGCCTGGGTGGGGTGATAGCTTATGCCGCCGTCGACGTGCTCCTTGTTGTTATACCTTACTGCTGAACCTGCTGCAACCCAACCTCTTGACAGGGAGGGGCCGCAATGTGGCACTGTACGTTGAAGCAGCATGTCAAGGGCTGTATTCCTCTGCTGTTGTTTACAGCAAGCACTGTCTCTTTTCGTACTAGTTAGCGGTGTCTTTGCTTGCTTCCTTTTTGACTTGTCAAACTGCTACCCAAGCACTGCCCTACCTTTCCACTGTTCCTCACACTTGGCTGGACTTTGATAAGTGGGTGTGGGAGGGGAGGAGGGGGGCTCTTTCTGAGGCGGCCGGTGCTGGATGTCGGCAGGCGGGCCTTGATTTCCCAAAATGACTCGCCTTTCAAGCCACGTCCATGGTGTGGAAGCAAATGAATGCTTGAACCTAAAACGAGGTTGGTGCGCTCCCGTGACGCTTGCTTGGCATGCTACGGAACCCTCGCATAGTCTTACTGTTTTTTGCCACAGGAGCCACCTGCATGTGTTACGGGATTGGGGGCTGGGCTGTTCCCGGCCCCCATTAGAAGTTTTGGTTTGATGCTAGGCATTTCGCTTTTGCTAAAGGTTTCTGCTGCAGCTGGTGCCAGGTGCCTGGTTGTTTGCCGGCGCTGGTGCCGCGGCTGCTGCCTTAACAAATGTGCATAACTGTACATACTTGTGTAGACTGCGTGCTGTCTTTGAATAAGTCTTTGTTTGTGCTGCGCATGCCTGGGCCGGTTGCTTTGATGGGCGACCACCTCTTTGCTTGTGCTCTGTCTAACTTTCGCACTTGCACTTGGGTGTGTCGCCACTGCGCAGAGCCCTATGCCGCGCTTGTTACGTGGTCGATAGGGCTTGCTTTCGTTTGATGTTCCCGTGCTTCTGCACCTTGCCTCCCCTTTGATATACGCTGGGGGTTGCTTGGGAGCTCTTATCCCCATGCTGTCGCAGCGCCTGATGCTGCCCATGTCGCCCTTGCGGCCTGGTGTGTCTCGCCATGAACGTGCTGGTGTCCTTGTGTAACGTCCTTTGAGTACGCCTCCCTCCGAATTGTTTTGCTCAGGGCCTGGCTTGCTGCAGTCGATTAGGCTGTGGCGCGCCGGGCTTCTTGTGGGTTGCTTGGCCAGGCGCGTTGCCGCTTGTGGGTGGTGGTGGTGTTTTACCCCGCTACTCATGGGTGGAGGGGTGGGCTGTGGGGCTGTATGTGCATAGTTTGCGTGCTTGTGAACTTGACTGCTGGCGTTGACCCCTTGCTGTGAAGCCTCAAATGTGGGGCACTTCTGGCATGGCTGCTTCATAAGTCTCAGATGCTGCGTACTGTCAACCATCGCTGCTGGGCCTCCTTTCCCTTTTTTGGGGTCAAGTAGTTGCTGCTCTTCTTAGGAGTGCCTTTTGTCGTTGTTGCTCTGAGTGCGGGGTGCGGTTTCATGCCTTCGGGATTTGATATCGCTGGGCAGTATTTTGTTTGTAACACTCTTTGACCGGCAGTGTGCATGAGGTCACAGCAGTGGCAATTAGCAGAAGCTACCACTGGAGCGGGTTTGTGCTCCTGGTACATTTTGCCTTTGCCACAGCTCAGCCTAAATAATCTCCCAACCCATCACTCGCCCTTGGCAGCATTCCACTTGCTGGTGGCAGTAGCCGCTTCCTGGAGATTCCTTCTGCTCTATATATTTCTTTTGCTTCCAGCAGGTGTTCCAACGCAATGACTGCTCTCATGTTTTGCAGACCAAGCCTGCTGTCAACCGCAAGCGTGCTTTTACACACTTGCTTGTCTGCTATAGCCACGCTTGTCTCTATCAGGGACACTCCCATTCAAACAACGAGCAACCCAATTGGATTTGCAAATCCATATACCAAGGACTTGACACGTGTGCACACCACCCAAACACCAAAACATCAAGGCTCAGCAGCCGCTTGCAAGTACAGCTAAGCTTCACGGGAACTCTATCCTTGCAAGCTAGCTTATGGGCTCCTACATCCAGCCACCTACATCAAGAGCACATATATGACCGTCCAGCAACACTTGACATTGCTAGCTAACGTGCCGCATCCACCAAACAAATCTCAGTGCATGTTATACAAATCAAACTGGCATGCTCCAATTAGTACAAATTTAATTTTGGTGCTAGCAACAACGCTCTAACCCCTTGCTGTACCTAAGTTGGAGCGCTTCGCACTGACAAGCCACCCAAAAACTGAGAAGAAGATTGCACTGCCACGTTAATGGCAGCAGCACCTTGGCAGACACATGTGCAGGCCAATCATAAAAGGCCGGAGGAGGCCAAACGAAATGGAAGGAGTCCAGTTGACAGTACAAATGATTGCGTTGCTGGCGCGGCTTCATGGCACTTTCCGTATTTGCCCAAGGTTTGCTAAATGCCTTGAATTGCAAGTTATGCAATGCACCTAACTTGCCGCTGGTACACCTAGCAGTACGCTGGGTGTGCAGCCTCTGCAATGAACCAAGTGCTGTTTCCAGTCCTTAGCCGCAGTGTTGAATATCAGCTTTGAGACTAACAAGGCCGCCTGTGCAATACAGGTACGGCAGCCGTTATGCCACCCTCTCCCAGCCCTTGAAGTTCCTGGCCTGCTTGTGAAGATGCGCCCTCAAGCTGAGTGAGAGCGGCAGGAGTGGAAATCCCCCCCTGCTCGGTCAACCCTCTGCGCCTTCTGTAGATAGGGAGTTGCGGGCCGGAGATACGGCACGGCTCCTCGTTGCAGCATCAGCTTCAATGGCAGCTGCTCATGCCGACACAGGTCCATGACAAGTAGGCATTCCACACGACCTGCACGTCAGCTACCAGTGAAGCTTGGGATGATTCATTACGAGGTCAGCCACTCTCTAGGCTGAACCTACACCGTCCTTAAGACCCCTCCACACAGGGCGATCTATTCCATCACAAGGCCTTCCACAAAGCCTTCCATTAATATGGGAATTTCAAGAGTTTCAAGGAAAACAAAGCATCACAACCCCAGAGAGACGCCGCGTTGCTTGGGGAGAGCCGCAGTTGGCCGACTTTCTCAGCGCACAGCCAGATTGCCATACCTCAGCCTAAACAACTCTACACAAGCAATAGCAACCCACCGAGACGGCATTGTTGAAGGGGATTCGGTAGTCGGTTGGCACCCATCGAAAGCTCACAAAGTGAGCCAGGGGCCACAGCATGTAGTTGGCAACCAGCGTCTTCACCAGCTTGCTCTGCATGGGCGTATTCATTAATTTTGTATTTATATATTTATTGTTCTGCATGAGGCAATGGGCGTGCAGGGCGCAGCTTGGACAGGAGTGCTCTCTTGAACCATCATGAACAAGCCCAGGACAAGCGGGAGCATGCCTTTGGCCCCAAGTGCCTTTACCAGCTTCCATGGGAGCGCGTGTGGGTTGGGGGTGCCTGGCAGGGGGCGGGAGTGTGGGGGCGGAGGGCAAGCACAGAAAACACAGCCCAGCGGAGCAAACAGATGCCCTGGAAACAGTCAAGGCCCTTCACATGCAGCTGACCAGATGCACTCTTTTAGACTGTGGGCACAGAACGTAAGAGGACAGCCAGGGAGTAACAGCCCACCTGGACTGTGCCAGCTATCAGGTCAGGGCGTCCCTCCAAGGCCTTCAGGAAGGCAAAGAACACAACTGCACCAAAGACATGGCTCCTTTGCAGGGTCAGGGTAAAACCTGGCAAAGTAGCACGCTGGTAATTTCGGCCGATCATGGCCAGGAAGCCACCCGGGTATCAGCAAGGTCTGGCACCAGGACCTTTCTTGGGCACTGCTGACGCTGGCTTCTACAGCAAACAGGGCTGGGAGTAGGGCAGGACTATTCTGCAGTTTGCAATACCAGGATGGCCTCCTGCAGTCCCTTGCAAAACCTCACTGGCATATACACCGCACCAGCGGAGTATTTGTTGCAACCCCTGCGGCCACTGCCTCATGAACTCTTCCCTCCCCCTACAACACCTAGGCATGCTCCTACACACGACACCTGGCTCGCTCGCCAGCCGCCCCGGCCCCCGACGCACCTGTCATAACCGGCGCCCAGAGCAACTGGTCGGCGGCCGTCTTGGTCAGCACCGCTCGCAGGCTGGTAGGGGTCCTGGGGAAGACGTGCTTGTCCAGCAGCTTGTACCACTGGTGGCCTACCGGTCCATCTACCAGCAGGCCATAGAGACTGAGCCGCAGGCACCTGCACATAACAGCAGGGGCCAGGGTGAGTTGGGCTGCCCAGCGGGCCAGCCTAGCCAAATGCAAGGGCAGGCCAAGGCAGTTTTATTCGACCATTGACGCCTTCTGGACTCAGGCCTGCGCACCATCTGGGCAGGACAGCCGCAAGGCCACCGCGGAGCCCAGCAGTCTATGGGCTTTCTTCCTGCTAAGGCACGCACTCCATCGCCGCCACACCCAGGCACTGGTTTTGCGTGGAGACGCAGGTACCAACCTCACAAAAGGAGTTGACGTTGGGCAAAAGAGGAGGCCAGGTTCAGTGCCCACCTGAATGGGTCAAAGAACCCTGGCCGCTCTCCAAGCTGGGCTATGAAATCCCCCAGTGCGAATCCCACAGCTGCCGTGAGGGCCTTGGTGATCACGGGGCGTGTCTTGAGGGCCACATCGTAGGCCAGCAGCAGCCTCCTAAGCGACCCGGCCGCATCGCCGCTTGCCGAGTGGCCGCCATGAATCTCGGAGATTGCACTGACTTTCGGCACGTGCACAAGGCTCCTCTTCTGCGCTCTTCTTTGCCCATAGCTGCTGAGTTGGCGTAGGGAGCAACGCCGGGGCAGCAGGGCTCCTGACTTGCTCCGCACGGTGGGGGCGGCACGTGGTGCCACCGGAGCATGCAGCCCTGCAGCTCCAGGTGTAGCGGTCAGTGCGGTCTTTGCAGCCATGTTGAATTGCAGGATTGCTGGCAGCAGGTCTGTAGATAGCTCAGTGGACAGCTAAGCCACTACCACAGCATGGTCAGCAGGAGTGGTGGGCGCAGAACGTGCTGGCTACCGGGCGACCCTTGCCTTGGAATGAAGTCCCGATAGCAGCGTCTGACGAGCGTGACGCTTGCAGTCTGGCGGCTCTGACCGCCGCTGGCGAGATTGCTGCCATTAGACGCGACAGAAGGGTGCAAACTTCGTGCAGCTCTTGGGTTTCTCTTGACGGCTTCAGCCAGCTATGTCAAGCTTCGGTTATGATGCTTCCGTAGCCAATCGTAGAGTGTGCTGCCACGGTGGGGGTGTCTGGTAAACCCTCGTTGATGGCATGTGATTGCGCCCCTGCTTTGGATGCCGTCCTCATGCAAAGACAGCCCTTTGCCCATGCCTTTGCCAGGGCAAAGGTATAAGGCGAACACCATAGCGGATCCTCTTGGACCCAATTCATATGACAACCAGCTTCAAGTGATCCAACAAGTGATCTATATACGATGCCCCCCAGTCACCCGCTCACCATCCTGCACTTCAATGACGTTTATGAGCTCAACCCTCGCAACCGAGAGCCAGTTGGTGGTGCTGCCAGGCTGGCAACAAGGATCAGGGAGCACGCCGCAGACAACCCGCTCATCCTTTTCTCGGGCGATGCCTTCAACCCCAGCCTGCTGTCCACTATCACAAAGGTGCGGGCAGCTTTCTGACACCTCAAGTGAAGCAGATAAGCTGCCTAGTCCTGTTATGTTGCAACGTTGCGCTCTTCCTAAGCAGTGGGAAGGTGCTCTTCCTCTAAAACTTTAGAGACATCGTTTTGTGAGACGATGTGCTACTCTGGGATTGGACTACCCGTCCTGAAGTCAAATTCTTCCAGCCCCGTTGCTGCTTCCAAGTGCGCTCTGGGAGTCAGCGTGACAGCTGACATACTTGGGATGCATACTGTGGATATGGCACAACTTGACATCATTCACTCAGTGCTTGTGCGAGCACTTAAAGGCTTACTCGCACCGATCGTTTGGGATTCCCAGACCAGCCACTGGCGCCTCGGACTTGGCTGCGGGCTGTGGATCGGTCACGGATTAGTCGTGGTCACACTTCTTGCCCTTTGCAGGGCAAGCAAATGGTCGAAGTGGTGACCCAGCTGGGAGTCCAGGCGTCCGCCTTGGGCTGTGAATCAGTCAGGGACTAGTCGTGATTATCACACTTCTGCCCTTTGCAGGGGCAAGCAGATGGTCGAAGTGGTGACCCAGCTGGGAGTCCAGGCGTCCGCCTTGGGCTGTGAATGAGTCAGGGACTAGTCGTGATTATCACACTCCTCATCCGATTTGCAGGGCAAGCAGATGGTTGAAGTGCTGAACCAGTTAGGAGTCCATGCGTCCGCCATGGGCAACCACGACCTAGACTACGGCCTGGAGAGCTTTGTCTCGCTCTCACGCCAGTGCTCCTTCCCCTGGCTGCTGAGCAACGTGGATGACCGGCAGACGGGGGAGCCGTTGGGGGGCTGCAAGCGGACGCTGATGGTGGAGTGGCAGGGATGGCGCGTGGGGCTGATGGGTGAGTCATTATGCCCAAGGTGTGGGTGGAGTATTGGGCGGGGTAGGGGGGGTAAGGGGGGG
>BBXU01001219.1:0-58160 GCA_001598975.1 Parachlorella kessleri | reverse complement strand
CCCCCGCGCCACACACCTGCCCAGCCAGATCAGTGATGAGCCCCGCCATCTGCTGCCGCACGCCGCGTGTCAGCTCCATGACCGCCCCCGAGTAGACACAGGGGATCCCCAGCTTCTCCTTGATGAGACCCCCCAGCTTAGCGTCCATGACAGCCAGCGTCTCGCCCTCAGCATTCTTCTTGAGGAACTTCTTTAAGCCTGCGCACACAGGAAGCATGCCGTCTTGGCTGGGCTGCATGGAAGAACACAAATGCCTGGCCAGACCCCGATGCCCAGCCTGGCGTCCAGGACCGGCAGGGCCCCCCCCTCCGCACGCTTCTTCCAAAACTACATGAGGGCTACGGGCCCGCAAAGCGTGCGCAGCAGGGCATGTTGCTCGGCCAATCCAGGCACCCAGCTTGGCGTTCACAACTATCAATCCCAGGCCAGAACTACTGTCCCCCTCTGCCCTTCCCAGCACCTATTCCGGCCTACAACATACAAGCACACTCCCCTGGTTCCCGCCGCAAACCCTATCCTTCTATTTAAGGACATCCGCTGCCGCCCTCCTGTCGGCTGGACCACTCGCATGGTCCTGGCTAAGCATCTACCCTGTGAATACTTGATTGAGGTACCACCAAGCTCCCTGTTCCCCACCATCAATTTCTAGGCTTGCCGGGCCCCCCTCTGCCGCTTCAGCGCTCCCTCCTCCCCTTGCTGAGCTTGCTGCAGAAAACAAGCTACCCAGCATCCTGCGGCGACCACCGCTGCATCGACGCCCTGGCCATTGACAGGTGAGTAGGCCAGCCTGGACACACCCCCACACCTGCACCGCTTCTGAGCTGCCTACCCTTGCTGAGCTTGCTGCGCAAACACAAGAACCCAGCATCCTGAGGCGCCCATGTCAGCAACCTCTCCCCACGCCTCCACCACTTCTGAGCTGCCTACCCTTGCTGAGCTTGCTGTCCACCAGGGACGCGGCCGCCTGCAGCGCCTCCGCGGTGTTCTCAAACTTGGTGAAAGACTTAAGCTTGACCACCTGCAGGTAGGTGAACACCTGAAGCTCATCCAAAGCACTCCACAGTTCAGTATGCGCCCGGCAACCTGGCCGCACTGCTGGTCACCACCTCTGGCGCCCCTGGCCCGTGAGAGACCCTGCCCACTGCTTAACAATTGCTGGCCTGTGCTCCGGTGTTCCTAAAGCTGATGCCGGCGCCCAACACTCGCACTCTAAGCAGCGGCTGGGCTTTAAGAAGTGCCCCAGCTGTACGGTTCACCGACCACAGCACCACACCTTCTGTGCCGACTCCAAGCTTTCGAAATCTTGGAAAAGGTCCTGCACAAGAGATGTAAGCGCATATTGGGGGGTCATGCTTTATGCATGCATCCGGTGACTAGCCGACCAGGCAGCGGGCACATACCTCGGCATCCTTTAGCTTCCCCTCTTTCAGCACTTTGAAGAGAGCAAAGCCCGCGGCAGACTCAAATAGCAGCAACATCTTTGCCGATGTGCTGGATGCCTAACTTGCGCTTTGCTTCTGCACAGGTGATGCAACTGTTGTCAATTGCACAGTGCGATGGGTCATGCAACTGCTGGCCTCCGTAGCGCCGAAGTGGGGGTGCCGTTGAGGAATAGGACAAATACGGCGGTACATCTTGTGATGTGGACATCTTTCAGGGGGCACCTCCCTTGGACGGCTTGATGGCGCCTTGGGTATGTGATGTGAGGCTACCCAGGCTAGCCTAGGCTGCTCATTCTGGGTCTGATACCCAGTTATGACCTTTGAAAGACAGCGCAAACAGCCTTGTCTGTGGGTGGAGAGCCCACTGGCTCCCCTACGGCATCCATGGCCGCTATCTTGCCTGCAATTATAGGTTAAGTGCTAGACGCGAACCAAACAATCGTGGGTTGCCGTTGTGTGGCTGCCAGAATGTGCCGGTACACATGATGGTGACGGAGCTGGCTGGATGGTGCCGTTATTGAGAAGCTGTAGGAGCCGCAGCAGGTGCAGGTTGTTCCGTGGGTAGGCAATTGCTTGTTACTGGTACGTCAGCTAAACTTTGCTGCTGCCGAGCCTGGCCTGATCACTTTGAAAAACCGACCCGCATAGCCAACTGCATCCTTTATCAGGCTGGGAACAGGCTTAAACACTTTCCTTGTGTAAACATCCACCCTGCAAAGGCAGCTCATGGGAAGCGTTCCAAACTCGGGGACACATATATCCAAGTGGTTGGGCAGCCTTACTGCCCCAACAGCAGCCATGAACGGCTCTTCCCCAGGGCCAATCGGGCCTGTCGTGCCCAGCAGCAAGCCGGGTCCGCTCGCCGTGGCCATGACAAGTGCCCTCACGGCCAGCTGGCGGACAATCACGCTGCCTTACCACCTGTTCCTGCGCTGGGTTAGCTGGACAGCGGCACTGGCCATTCACTTCTTCAGTCTCCTAGGGGCACCACCACAGGGCTACGTCTCCCAGTCCAAGGTGAGGGAGGATAGCAAGCTTGAACTGCCCTTTCCTAAGCGAGCGCCTAAGGTCGTTCTGGGAGTGGAGCCTGCTGTTGCTATGCCGCGGCTTTGCCTAGAATATCCAGTGGGCTGCTGATGAAGCGGAGCAGAGGTCAAGAGCAGCAACGGCTCCACACTCTGGTTAGCAAACGGGCAAGCAGAGCCGGCAGCAGCCACGTCAGGAACACTGTTGTATGAGGCTGCGACTGCTGCAACTGCAGCTGCGGGAGCTGAACTCCATCATCGAGCACATGCACACGCGGGAGGACGTATATAGGAAAACAATCAAGGTGACCCCACTTGCCGGCTTTCGCAAACACTGTTGAGTGGCTTTGAAGTAAGGGTGCCTTTCCCCATTTTAAGGCAAAGCATAACACAAGAGCAGAGTTTGAGAGGGGCAGCAGTACAGGAGGCAGAGCTTTGGTGAGGGAGTTTACGGCTGGACTCCAAGTTTTTCTAGATGGACAGTCAGCAGCCGGTGTCCAGCAGAAACAAGACGGTGTCACATGCAAAGCTGCAGCCAACTGCACCAGAGCTGGAGAATCTGCTTCTTACTGGCGTGCGCCAAGCTTACGCCTCAGTGCATTCCCCTTGCTTACTGCATTGGCAGTGGTAGGAGATGGTGGGAGCGCTGGAGAGAGGGATGCACTTCCTTCTGCGTGCGTGCTGGCGCCATCCCATACCAACCCCTGTAATACTGACCGGCCCTGGCTGCTGCTCGGCTTGCCTGTCTGCAGGAGATGCAGGACGAGCTGGAGAGCAAGGACTTGGACAGGAAGCGAGCGTTGAAGAAGCTGAAGTTGGTGAGTGGGGTAAGTGGCGCTACACTGGCTGGCAAGCATTTCTTCCGTAGGCTGCACATGTATCATGATTTCTTACAAGTTTTGACGCCGGGTAAGCAGGCTCAACCCGTCGGATGCGCTTGCTTGTATGTCTTTCTGCAGACGAAAGCAGAGCTGGACGCTTTGCAGCAGCAGCTGGCAGAGTTGCATGACCAAGCAGACGGTGGCTGCGGCGGCTATGGTGGTGGTGCAGCTTCGGGCGTTGCCTCCGCGGCAGCGGGGGTTGGGCAGAGCGGCCCTGGAGCGTGCGGGTTGACGCACCTGGACACAACTGTGTTACACGTGACGTGGGTGTCCCGTCTGCAGCGTGGTAAACATCTAAACAAGCAGCGTGCATAATAATCAATGGTTGGGGGGCGCACCTGGACGCTGCTAGTGTTGCTTGCGGCACGAGTCAGTTGCTTCTTCCTCCTGTGGAGCGCAGAGCCGCTGACCAGTGCATCTGACACACCAGGCTTGGCATGGTCCCGTCCCGGCGAGCTGATGGCATGAAGTGGGACTGGGTGGGACTCTGTAGTTCGTTGTGCATCCATAGATCTAACCCATGGAGGATGGCACTGCTGCTGGCGTCGAGGTTGTGTTTGAGACCATGGTCCTTCTGCTCCACTGGCCCTGCAGGATGGCAGTGTTGCTGGCACTGGTGCTGTGGTTCTACCGGCAGGAGTGCCACGCGATACAGAGGAAGCTGGTCTTCGCTGTGCTGGCGCCGGTAAGCATCGCCCGCCGCAGAGCCGGAGGTGGTTGATAGCTGCTATTGGTGGCTATGGTTCTTAACAAGTAGGGGTTGTCCCCCGTCAGCTGGGCTTGCCCCTGCAAAGACTGACCAATTGCGGTTGTTGTTGTACCCCTAGAGGTCCTGTCCTCCATTGCCATCATCATTCAACTAGAAAACACTCTCTTCTGGTGTTGATAAGTCATTACCATGGCATGCGTTTGGCTTGCATGCAGCGCTGTAGGCAATGCTCCCCAGTGATGAACCTCACAGCATGTTGACTACCCTGTGCAGGTTGTCTGGGCTTATGCCTCCATTGATGTATTAGTCATCGAGCTGATTGCCCTGTGCAGGTTGTCTGGGCTTATGCCTCTATGGTGCTGTCTAAGCGGCCAACAGGTCACCCCCTGCTGCTCTACAGCGCCGCCTGGGGCCTCATTGGTTTCATTGGGGCTTACAAGTTCAGTGACGACATGCCGTAGGCAGCTGCCAGTAGAGTGTTATGATGGACGCTGTGTTGACGTCAGGATGCGGCGCCGCCTGTGGGCGCGGCCGTGGTTCGCGGTGCTGGTGCAGCTCTAGCCTAGGTATGTGGATGATGGGGTTTCAACGTTTTGACCCTGAAGATTGGCAGAGGTTGGCTTATGAGAGCATGCCGCCTTTGATGGCACGTTTGGAGCGATTCTTGGCAGGGCGGTGAACGCAGAACTGTGAGAGAGAGACGCTCCTGACGTGAGTTAGTTTGTTTTGCTTCCTTACCTGGCTGCCCTGTTGAGTGTTTTAATGATTTATCATATAACATCAGTGAGATTCTGCGATCTGCAGTCTGCATTTCTCGCTGCTACAATGGAAGTATGTTGTTCGTGATCTTGGCGCTTGACATGCGAGAGTGCAGCGGGCCTCAGTGCTTACCTCGCCAGGCTGGTTTGACAGGATTTTAAAAGCTGCAAGCGTCAGAATACCCTTTATGGCAAAGTATCCTTGTCTCACTTGGGCCTTAGTACTCCCTGCAGTGATTAGGGCTGAACCAGTGGCCGCTAGATCCTGGCGATAGTTATGTTGGTGCTGGGTCTGATATGGGTCGATTCCATAATTACTCATGGTGACAGGTAGCGTGAACAGAAAAGGTGTACTGGTACGGTTGAAGGGTCCTGACATGGCTGGATACTAAGTATGCTCTGGGGCTGCCCTGAGCTTTGAGCCCATTTTCTCCCATGCAGAGGCCACTCGCAATCGTCGTAATGGGCCACCAAGAGCTGCACTGCAAGCCTAGTAGACCTGGTTGTAACAGCTGCTTCAACCTGAACGCGCACTGCTGTTCATGCCAGATGATGTGGAAGGAGTGAAAAGAGAGCTAGGCCGCAATTGCTGTGGAACTAGATTTGACATAGGAGAGTGCAATTTTATTTGAGCTCCCTCCTCACCCCATGTGTTACCATAAACCGTCCAAGTACAGCACACAGCATGAGGATGTTAATGCTGCCCACCGTAGACACCCTGCTCATCCCTTGCATCAGCCCACGCTATCTATTATATATCCTTGGATCACATGAGCAGGCAACCATTTAGGCACTTCGGCCGGGTTTTGTCCAGTTCGTGAACAACTGACATCAAACAACCGCTTAGCGACCAGGTACAAACCACCACAGAAATTAGGGCAGCAAACACAGCCCAGCACAGCACATTACCGGGCCAGAATGCTCTGCAAGCAGTCGGGCATTAGCAGCAACATCCCACACCCTATACGGAGCTGCACCCACCCCCACATGGCTGGCATCAGAACCACCCTCCACCCCCATCCTATCTGACGGCCCAAGCCATACTGACTCTCTGCTGCTGGGCTAAAGCCAATTCACTTGTGCCGGTTGTCACCAGCCACTGCGCCCACAGCACCGCCTTCTCCAGGCTTAAGCAGGTCCCGCCCAAAGCGGCCGGCCTCCTGGCGCAGTCGGTCCAGCCTGGCACGCTGATCTGGCGTCAGCATGCCCAGCACGTCGTCCGCCAGCTCACCGCAGCTGCCGCTGGCCGCCGCCGAGACCGTCGTCTGCGCCGCTGCTGAGCCTGCTGCGCTGCCAGCGGCTGCGGCGGAAAGGTCAGCCGCAGGGCCCTGTGCACCCATGCCCTGCCCGCCGCCGCTGCTGCTGCTGCTGCCAGAGCTGGCCCGTGCCTGCCGTGCCGCAGCGGCTGCCGCCGGGTCAGCCAGGATGTCGGCATTGCCTGACAGCATGGCATGGTAGCGCTGCCACTCTTGCATGAACACCTGCCACTGCCTTTCCGTGGTCTTGCCTCGCAGGTGCTTGCTAAACTCGTCCTTGACGTAGGCGTCGCCCATGGCGCGCATCGGCGGGGGCAGCTTGTCACGGTGCAGGCGGAGGATGGAGCGAAAGAGGGAGATGACCGGCGCCGCCCGGGCGCGCGCTGCTGCTGAGGCTGACATAACTGTACTGATTTGCTTGTGTGGCAAGTGCTTGCTAAGGAGCCACCGTAAAAACCAAGTTACCCGCCTTGCTGACTTGCTGCTTGCAATAACAACTGCCCCTGGCTAACAAATATGCGGCCTGCGAACAAAACTCCCATTCAGTAAGTAAGCTGGAAAGCGGCCATATGGTGCGGCGGCGAGGCTGTTGGAAGCATCGATGTCCGTATACTAACACTTCCTAGAGTAACAGGCCTGGGAGTCAAGGAAGCTTTTTCCAGGGATGGCAAATGCTAGCCACAGACTAGCCACAGACGGGGTCCCTATTTGGCTGAGGCACTACCTGTTCCTGGTGTGTGTCACAGTCATAGTGCCATCCACACTTCCTCACCAGACTCCAAGGGCTTGGGGTCAAAGGTTTGGTCTACTTGGCGGCCTGAGCCTGACCGGTCAGAGCTCCAAGTTGCTGCGCCTCAAACTCGGTCATCTACAGTTGGGAACAACAAGTTTGACAGTAGTCAAGAGTACGCACGTGGCGAAGGAAGGGTACCTCAAGCAACGGGAGCCAAGGCATTAGTCATGCTGCAGGCGCACCTGCTGCTCTCGGTCCATCTCGATTATCTGCAAAAACAAAAGAAACAGAAGAAGTAAAGAGTTATTGCGTGGGGACTTGTGGCCCTGGGAAATCAAGGAAAGCGCAGAATGAGCAAGCTTGGCACCATCAAAGCTTTCGTTGCACCCTTGGAAGACTTACCAAGGGTATCAATAGGATGAGGGCCGAGGTGCCAGCGATCCAGGCAGCTTTCCCTGCGGCCAAGCATGACTCCTTTGTAGCCGCCTTTATCTGAGCGGAAGAACCCCGACTGCGACCGGGCGCACTGCGACATTTAAAGGCTGGAAAAGCAAGGTTGTCCTCGCCTGTGCTCTTGACAACCCTGTAAAGACTGTAGGAGACGTCGTGGGCCAGACCCAGGGCGGTATTAGCAGCGCCTGCCATCCTTACGGGAGTCACTAGCGGTACGGGCACACAGATGAAATGTCTCTGGGGTTCAAGCTCCACGGGTTGCGAGGGTGGGTACAGAGCGGTACAGCCCGTCTTTCCGCTATTGCCGTTTTCCAAAGCCCGCTGGTCCTGCTGCTTAGACGAGTTCTGGGTCCCCTTTTGTAAGTGACAGATATAAATGCTCAAGATAGACGTGTTAAAGCATGCCTGATGGCTGCACCTGGTGGGTGGCCTTGTTGTGATTCGTAACAGCATGTACCTTTTACGTCACGCATGAGTGCCATACCTGCCTGCTAGGGGGTGTCTACACGCAGGCTACCTCTGAAACTTATGACATGACATGACAAGAGCCCCAACAAGCAGAGTCAGGAGGACAACCCCATCTGTGACAGCAGAGGCGGCCGCACTGACGGCTCCCTGAGTGAGACTTTACGGGAACCAGCATGGACAGGGTCATTATCGACTTTGACAGGGACTACAGCGATGAGGAGGACCCCAGCAACACAGGTAACACATATGAACAAGACATGTACCTGCCCATTTCAGCCTTGCAACCCTTGGCGACGCCCTGCAAATGCTGGCGTGGTTTTTGGTCTACAAAAAGTAGGGTGCCTGTTGCCCTTTGAAGCCGTGCCGTGCCATACCGCTGCCGTGCCTCTCGGCAACTACTCAAATAGTCCAGGTGGTCGCCCATGGTGTGGTCCACTTTTCTTGGCAGTCGCTAGTACCACCAACCGATGCCCTGGGGTCAAGCCTGGTGCATGGCAAGCGAAACCACACATGCTGCTCCCGTGCTGCTGCCTGCAGGGGGCGCCCACATGCCAGGGCAGGTTGCTCTGCAGGTGCAGCAGCTGCGGATGCAGGTGGTCCAGCTATCACGCCAGAAGGGGAGGGGGGACATCCAGAAGCTCAACGAAGAGATGGAGAAGCTGCAGCAGGAAATACAGAGGAGGACGGCCCTGGTAGGTTTACGCATCCCAGCGTGCAGAAAGGCGCGTTGTAAGTACCGCACTGAGACTCTTTGCAAAGTACTAGGTAACGGGTTGAAAAAGTAGGGTTGGGCTCCTTAGCGGCCGGCGCCTGACACTGGCCTTGGTGAGGTGGGGTCAGAGGGTATCCGTCGCTACGCAGCTGGTCCAGGCCCGTTGCGTGCATAGCCAGATGTAGGGCCGGCCTCGGGGTGGTGTGACTGTCACTGGGCGTTGGTTTCCCGCTCAGGAAGGTTCTGGAGACGTGTGTAGAACTAATGCAGGACCGCAGATGTCAGGTACGGCAACGATATCGATCGATGGCATACCTTCTCGTGCCTTGCTGTAGCTTCGGCAGCCCGCCGGGACACAGGCAAGGCCACTCCCACCTGCCGCTGCCGTGGGCGTTGCTGTGGCTCCTGTAGGTCGCGCCACACGCAGCAAAGCCAAGCAGCAGCAGCAGCAGCAGCCAGCACAGCCGCCGGGGCAGCAGCCGCAGCAGCCGCCCCAGCAGCAGCGGCAGCAGGCGGTGGTTGCCAGGCCTACAAACGCTTCTTCGCTGGCATCACCCAGCCTTCCAGCGGCGATGGCTGCCGCTGCAACCAGCGGCGTTGCAGTGGCGGTGGCAGCTCGAGCGGCAGAGACCTCTCAGAGAGGAGCTGACTTGGCTGGCGCTCCTACTGTTACCAGTCCTGTAAATAATGTCCAGGGCGAGCCTGTGGCTGCAGTACCGGCCAGGTCAGAGGCCCGTGGTACTGCAGGTCCTGGAACCGCTGTGGCGGTATCAGCGGAGGCAGCCGCTGTGCGTGCAGGAGGTGGTGAGCAGGCACAGCAGGCGCATCGTGCGACCAAGGTGGCTCAGGTGCACCCGTTGCAGCAGGGCAGACAGCAGGCGCAGCAGGCACAGCAGGTCTTGGGCAGGTCGGTGCAGCAGCCTCAGGGCGGTGCAGCGGCTCGGGAATCAGAAGCTTCGCCCACCAAGCCAGTGCAGGGAGGATCCGCGGCTTTGAAGGCTTTAAAGGCTTTGCACGCCCAGCGGCTGGCAGCACAGCAGGCCCGTCAGCAGGCGGAGCAAGCAGTGGGGCCTGCGACCACTGCTCAGCATGCATCAGTGGGAGCACTCAGCTCAAGGGACCAGCAGGAGCAGGAGCAGGAGCAGGAAGGGCCAGGGCTTGCTGGCCGCCATAGCAGCAGCCCAGCACCGGCCGCTGCAGCTGGTGCTGCAGTAAACGAGGTGAGCGGGTCAGTGCAGCGGTGGGGCTGGGTCGCCTGACCTGCCTTGGGTAGTGAGCATGGTGGCTGCCCAGAAAGTGTGGGTGGAATGACCATGCGCCCTCTTTCGTGTGGTATGTGGGTGTGTTTGTAAAGAGAGGGGAGACTGTGGGTGAAGCTTTGCAGCCGTCTGGGATCTTGCCTTGGTCTTGTCACAGTCAAGCACCCTATCTAGACTGGCCTCAAGGCTGAGAGTCATATCCCCCCCTTGATGTCATCTGTGTGAATCACCCCTGTGTAGCCACTTTCCTGGGTGTCACCGGGTAGCAGCCACCGCGGGTAGCTGCTCCCGTGCGGGGATATCAGCTCCCTATGGCTCCCCTTCCTGCATTATTGTACTGCCTTGATACTATCCTCCTGAAGGATCCTGTTACCGCTGAAATTGCATTGCAGGGACTCTCGCCAAGCGCTGCAGCTGACGCTTTCCTGTCGTCCCTGACGCTGGACCTGGCCCCGCAGCGGCCACAGCAGGCCCAGCAGCACGCTGCCTTGCCACCCTACGAGCCAGCTGCAAGGCGGGAGGGGCCACCCCACATCCGAGGTGCTGGCTTTGCGGCGGCGCGTCCGCTGCTGCTCCCGCAGCTGCAGCAGTTGCAGGTCGGTGAGGGCAAGCATGAGGGCTGCATTTTCTCTGGCTGGGCCCCTGGCCGTGCCGGTTTAAGGGCACCCTCTCGTGAGAACCTGAGTTGGGCGGCTGGCTGCCACCTCCTAGCCTTTTCAGCGTCCCCACTTTCTCAGTGCCAAGTTGTTGCCGGGGAGTTTTTTTCATGTCCCTGGCCCCACCGTACACTTTTTTCTGGAGGCATGAGGGGCAGCGGGCCGATGGCTTGGCTTGGGGGCTGGCAGAGGTCATCGGGGGTGAAGTGTGCCCCGTGGCGCAAGCTGTGGCGAGAACTCAGGTGCAGGTGGGGTACCTTGTGGCCCATGTGGGCGGTGTTCTAGTGTGCTGATTTCTTGCCTTTACTTGCCTGGACTTGAAGCATCCTGGCTTTTTGGTCTGCAGGGCCTTTCTGAGCTGCCCCTGGCGTTGCCCGGCATCCACAGCCACCACAGCAGCCCTCCCGCTGCCAGGCACCTGCCCCCGCCCTTCTGGGACGCCCTGCCCTCACCGCGTCATCAGGCCCCCGCCGAAGCCCAAGCCCCCTACTTTCTGGAGGATGCCGAAGGCCAACCAAACCAGTTTGACCGTGTGCCTGCCAACGCACGATCCCCAAACTCCGCTGAGGTCCAGTTTCTTCGCCCGCTGGAGCTCCTAGGGCAGCTGCCATACCCACACATCGCTGCGCTGTCCCCGCCGCTGCCGCCGCAGCAGGCTCAGCACATGGAGCGGCCGGGCCGGCCGCATGTCGGCGGTGCGGGCGGCGGCGTGCCGCCGCTGCCGCCCGGGTTTGGTGGCGATGGGAGCCGAGGGTCCCCTCCTGACAAAGCCCAGCCCATGGCCCTGGCAGTAGTAAAGCCGTTGCAGGGCAATGTCAGTACCAGCTTAGGTCGGCGGCGGCCCACCAGCGATGACTCAGGGATTACAGCTGGGATTGCTGCGTCTCCCCAAGCTGTCGTTGGGACCGCAAGGAAAGCTGGGGGCGGCCGTCCAGGCAGGGAGGCTGGCGCTGCGGACTTGCCTGCAGTCGAGGAGGTACCGGCTCCACGCGTGGCGCCCGCGGAGCTGGGAGGTGTTGCGGCCATTGCGCGGTGGCGCAAGCGGCATGGCCTGAGCAGGGGTGCTGCCTCCCCTGGCAGCGACCGGCTACTGGATGGGTACACCTCTGAGAGCGAGGTGGAGGGCGCCGGCGCTGCCAGGGCAGCCCAGCAGGCAAAGCGTCCACAGCAACCAGGTCAGCAGCAGCAGCAGGACGTGGCTGGGGATCCTGCCAGCCCGCTGCCGCCGCCTTCTGCTGGCGTTGCTGCTGCGAAACCATTGTCAGCTGCCCAGGCGGCCGCAGGGTCTGCTGGTGCAGGGTCCACCTCACACCACCAGCAGCAGCAGCAGCAGCAGCCACCTCGGGATGGCGGCAGCCAGGCCCCCAAAGCCGGTGCAAAGCCCTCGGCAGACGCCGCAGCAGCGACAGCAGCAAAGAGCGGTGGTAAGCAGCATGTCGAGAGCGCAAAGCGCTCGAAGCAGCCACAGCAGTCAGAGCAGGTGCAGCAGGCCCAGCAGCCCAAACAGCTTTCAGATGTCAAAAGCAAGGGCGCCACCAAGGCTGCGGGCAGCAACACTGTCTCCAAGCTTGCTGTAACCAAGGCCGCAGGGGCGGCACCGCCCGCCAAGCGGGCGGCTGAGCCTGCTCTCGCTGCCGAGAAGGCAACGCTGGCGGCAGCGCAGCAGGCAGCGGCGCAGCAGGCGGCTCGCGGCAGAGAGGGCAGGGGCAGGAGCAAGGTGCCTGCCATGGCGACAGTGGCAGAGGCGCAACAAGCGCGTGCTCGGGCGGGTGGTAATGTCCCTGAAGCAGCACTCGCCTCGCCTCTCCCGCCTGATGCTGCACCAATCGCTCCTGGGCCGGCAAGTGCAGCCGAAACACCCGTAGTGACAGCTGGCTTGGCGGCACTTGGCACTGCCGCCCCGGCACGGGAGCAGCAGCAGGCACCGCTGGGGCGGGAGATTGAGGCGCCGCCGGCGCCGGCGCCTGTCTCTGCTGACCTGGCACGTCTGCGAGAGCTGGCTCGAGTGGAGGTGAGTCGGGCTTGCCCAGGTTGATATAGGCTAGAAATCTATTCGCTTTGCTAGAAAAGTAGATGCTAACTAGAACCCTGCCACTTGAGGCAGCCTGCTGCTGTTGTGAAGCGTGCGCAAGTCAGCCTCAGCCTGCCTCCCATGTTCTAACACCTGGACACAGTTGTCTGCTTTGCTTCTCACGCACGCTGACGAGGTTGTAATCAAGGCCTATCCAGCAGGCCTTAGGTTCATGCTGCGGGCTATGAGCTCAAGACGTCCTTAAGCTTCACATAGCACTTGGCTTTGCTGTGCTGTCTGACGTCCAGGCCGTCATAAGCCTTGTTCAGCAGGCTTTACATTCACGCTACTACATGAGCTCAAAGGTGGGCACGAGATTAACACGCCTCATACTGCTGTGGTCTTTGATGTTTAGGCCGACAAGCGCCGCCTGGTCCTGCGTCGTGAGCTGCTGCGGGAGTTGGTGAAAGATGCCGGGCAGGCCTGGCAAGGCTTGCAAGCCCAGGAGCGAGCCCTTAGAGAGCAGCTGGGGGACGGTGGCGGCCTCAGCGATGCGGCACCTCGGGCTGCTGATGGTGGCAGCTTTGGCCTTGGGATGGAAGGGGCAGGTGAGGCGGGGGCAGCGGTTTGTTTTTTCCCCTGGCAGGGCAGGCTTTCTGCAGGAGGTAGACAGCGACGGGGGCATTGAGGGCTCCGGTGGGTGTCAAGGGCTGCCACCTAATCGGCTGTGTGGTGGCGTGACGCGGCAGGGGGTTAGCCAGCGTGAGCCCTTGCCAGCCCGCCCGGAGCGGAAGGCAGAGGTGCTCTGACCATTGGGGGGGGTGCTGCGCTGGTGGCGAGCATGGCACTGGCAGTGATTTGCACTTCATGCGGGGCGCTGCAGGCATGCAGGGGGCGAAGCACTGTCGGAGGCATGAAGGGCCGTACCACTACTACTACTACTACTACTACTACTCCCTGCAGCTTCCTGCTGCTTGCTGATCCTGCGCTCCTACTGACCTCCCGGCTGTCCGTGGGTTACGCACTGTTGCTTGTTGCGGCTGTGCAGATGATGGCGTGGAAGGTGCAGCCGCGCTCGCCGAAGTGGCGCATCGCGCCCAGCAGGAGCGCTCCCGCCAGCTGGCGGAGCGCGCGCAGCAGGCGGCGCGTCGCATAGCGCAGCGGCTTCAGCAGCTCAACCTAGCTGGCGGCGCCTTGGCTGCTCGGGTTCACACACAGCCGGCGGTGGAGCCGCCACCAGAGCCTCTGTTCTTGAGGTTGTTGGCTGCCCCTGTGGAAGCGCCGGCGCCACGGCCTTCAGTAGTGCAGCAACCGCAGGAGCAGCAAGATGATGATGCTGCGCCAGGTCAGCAGCAAAAGCAGCCCCCGGTCGACATGGTCCTGGATGGCGGGGAGCCGACAGCAGAGGCTATGCAGCCAGCTGCAGTTCCCTCAAGTGAAGGCACTGGTGCTTCCCAGCAGGGAAGGGCGCCACAGCCACAGCAACCCGAGGTAATAGCAGAGCCAGCTGCCGTGCCTGCGCCTGCGCCTGCAG
This sequence comes from Parachlorella kessleri, assembly GCA_001598975.1. Taxonomy (NCBI): domain Eukaryota; kingdom Viridiplantae; phylum Chlorophyta; class Trebouxiophyceae; order Chlorellales; family Chlorellaceae; genus Parachlorella; species Parachlorella kessleri. The sequence continues at coordinate 44,263 of BBXU01001219.1, read as the reverse complement.
AAAAGGCGTCCCCTGCTGCGGAGGCTGCTATGCCCCAGGCAGCACAGCATGCAAAGCGGGGCACCCCTGCTGCTGTGCCCGCTGCTGTACCGGCCCGGCGTCGCTCCCCCTCGCCGTCTGGCAGCAGGCGCAGCACATCCAGCGGCGCCAGCAGCAGCAGCGACAGCAGTACCTCCAGCGACAGCAGTACCACCAGCGGCAGCAGTACCTCCGCCACCTCGTCGGGTACCCGCAGCAGCAGTACCAGCAGCGGCACCACGGCCAGCGGCAGCCACATCAGGGACAGCCCCCCCGCGAGGCCTTTCCATGCCCTGGGAGCTGTCACCAGGGCCCAGGCGGGTGCTAGCAAGGCAGCTGTGGCTGCCAAGGCACCAGCACCTGCTTCGGCCGCTGTGCCACCTGCCGTAAAACCCCCGTCTGTGGCCACGCCAGCAGCTGCGGCGGCGGCAGGGGTGCCAGTGGCTGCCAAGGCAACGGCGCAGGGCGCCGGCGCCTTCAAGTACAAGGCTGTCCCAACCCACGGCCAGAAGGAGGCGCACCATACGCAGCAGCAGCAGCAGCGGAAGGTCTCACAAGGCGAGCAGCAGCGGCAGCGGAGCAGGGAGAGGGCCGCTGACGGTCGGAGCACCGAAGGCGTCTCTTTTAGCAACGAAGAGCTGGAGAAGCAGCTGCCTACCCGGCTCCGTCGGGCCAAGTTTGCCACCGGGTGAGCCTCTGATGGCCTAAGTCTTACTAATTGCCTGCCCTATAGAAGGCGGCCACCGGGTGAGCCTCTGGTGGCCCGGGTCTCACTGACTGGCTGTTATCGAAGCAAGCTTCTGTGCAAGCCGGGCATACCAGCAGGGGCCCAAGCTCACCTAGGGCTGCCCACGGCTGCTACCCGGGGCTGACCTTTTTGTCCCTGCTTTCCCGGTCGCTGTGTCGCTGTCGCCAGTCGCTGTGTCGCTGTTGCCAGTCGCTGTGTCGCTGTGAGGGACGGCCTCGGGTTCCCAACCCCTCACCAAATGGTCCATTTGGATAGTAGTTCAGCAGTTTTGCTGTAGGGCATGGCTGTTCATAGATCCTTGGTGGATTACGTTCCCAGTCATACGGTCAGCCTGAGGCAAAAGTGTCTTATGACTTCAACTATGGGTTACGTCTAGCTGTGCCTCCCCTCGTGGCTGGTTCCCCCCCAGTTTGGGTTTGCTTACTCGTCACAAGGCCTGTATCGACTAAGGGGACGCAAGGCGTGCCATGTTGCAGCCACGTAATGCATGCGCCACTGCCCCTGGCCCCTTTATTCCCCTTCAGGCTCTGCCGGCTGTTCCAAGACGCTCTTCAGGAGTGCCTGGCTCGCAACAAGACGCCCTTCCCGGTAAGGCCAGCCTGGGAGAGGGTGGAAGTTGGTCATAGTGGCCTGTTGCACTCTCAGGCTGCGGACAACCACTGCTCCGGGGGCTGGTGTGGCAGGCAGCAGGCTGTGCCGGGTGTGTTGTTGACCGACCCGCGGAAGGGTCCGGCAGTGATGGGGTGCAATGATTGCCCGAATGCAGGGTCCAACCCTGCAGAGACATAGGTCCCCCACCACCCACCCACCCCTACACCCCCCCCACACACACTCCAGTCCCCGTGGTTGGGGCTGACGCCCACAGCGCCTGCTGCCCCTCCCCCTGCAGGTGGAGTGGGTGGGCAAGCAGATGCGGCGGATCTCCCGGCCTGTGGATCTGATACCCACAGCGTGCTGTGCTTCTGCCCCTGCAGGTGGAGTGGGTGGACAAGCAGATGCGGCGGCTGGACAGGAGGTGGGACTGCTGGGAGGAGCAGCGGTGCACGTTTGAAGAGCTGTGCATGGTGAGTCACCCAGGCAGTGAAGGTGACTAAGTGCTTACCAGCAGAACGATGGAGGGACTGCTGGGAGGAGCAGCGGTGCACGTTTGGGGAGCTGTGCATGGTGAGTCATGCGACTGCTGAGGCTGACAAAGCTTGGCTACCACCGTGAGGGGGAGGGTGACCTTGGTCGCCTTGCCAGCAACAATTGGGCGCTTGGTGTCCTTTTCTAGAGGGTTGCCTCCGGGGAAACCTGTTAGCCAAGCCGTACCACCCTGCCTGCAGGCGATGCACCTTCGAGGCCTCGTCAGGCTCCGACAGAGGAGGAAGGGCGTGTGGGACGTGGACGGCCCCGGCCCCGCCTCTCTCCCCTCCTCTTCCTCGGCTTCCTCCGGCTCATCCTCTAAGTCACCCTCGCGCTCCTCCTCCCCCCGCACCCGCCCCCGTCGGCCAGCGGGGCAAGTCGGCAACGGCGGCCCGGCACAGCCCCCTGACAAAGCCTTCGAGAGCGCCGCAGCAGCGCTGGACAGGAGCCTGCACAAGGCCGCGGCGGCCGCAGCCGCGGAAGCCAAGAGCGGCCCACTGCCGCGGCGGTCCCGTTCCCGGTCCAGGCGCGGCCGGGGTTCGCCTGCCAGCGGAGCAGCGGCACGCCCAGCGCCGCAGCGGCGCCCAGGGCGTGCGCAGCGCTCGCCTTCGCCCAGGCACCGAGCACGGTCAAGGGAACGAGCCAGGGCAGTTCTTGTGGCGGAGGACGGGACGGCGGCAGCGCGGAGCGGGTCTGGGGACCGCGGCAGGCATCCAGCAAGGGGGCGCCGCTCCCCGCCGCCCAGGGGCCAGCAGCGGCACCCCGGCGCCCGGCCTAGGGAGCCCTCTCCCTCACCGTCCTCTTCTGGCGGCACCGCTCGGCGGTCCGCCTCCGCGCTTTCTTCCCTCTCTGGGCGCTCCCCCTCGCCCCTCCCCTCGCCGCCCAGAAGGCTGGCTGTGTCAGTAGGCACCTCCAGCAGCAGTGGCACCTCGACCCCAGGGAGACAGCGGCAGCGGGGGAAGGAGGAAGGCGTTGTGGCATCGGCAACAGGAACCGGGAAGCAGCGACCCCAGGGAGCTGAGCAGGCAGCGCAGCAGGCGCAGCATGTAGGTGCCAAGAGGGGGCGGCCTGCGTCGCGGCCAGCTTCGCCTGCGGCTGGAAAGCAGGCCTTGAGCCCCCCACCCAAGAAGCAGGCAGCGTTGGATGCGTTACCCAATGCTCCTGTCGTTGCTGTCAATGCCGCTGCTTCCGGGCAGCAGGGGCAGCATGCTGAGCAGGCGCGCCAGCAACCACAGCATGCAGGGCAGCAGCAGCAGCAGGAGGAGGTTGCGCAGCCCGCTCGGTCCTCTTTCCAAGCGGCGTCTGGGGCGGCAGCGGTGCTCACCTCGGCCAATGCGCTGGCAGCACGGATCCTGGCAGCCAGGGCTGGCGGGGGCGCCGGAGGCGCCGGCGCCACTGCCCCGCTGGCAGCACCCAGGCCCCCGGCCGCGCCCAAGCTGCCGCCCGCGCCTCCTGCGGCGCTGGACGAGGCTGTTCTGGAGGCGCGGGCGCAAGCGCTGCAGCAAAGGCGCCGCCAGGAGGCGCAGCGGCTGGCGGAGCGCCAGCATGCAGCTGCAGTCGCTGCCGCTGTGGCTGCCAGTGGTGCTGCGCCTGCTGGGGGCAAGGCGCAGCCTGCGGGACAGGCTGCACAGCAGGTGGCAGGCGCAGCACAGCGGGCACAGCAGGGCCCGTTGCCGCTGGTTCGAGTCCTGCTCATTCCCAGCGGCTCAGGGGCCTTGGAGCGAGTGCGTCTTGTGATCACGCCTGCCCTGCCCCCTCCCGCCTCCCACCCTGCTGCGCTGCCTGCTGCCATTGACCTCGATCAGCCTGCCGCCCCTGGGGCAGCGCAATCGGCAGCCCCTGCCTCAGCTGTAAGTACCCCTTTGACAGCAGCACAGGCAGCACCAAGGGCAACAGCAGTAGGCACAGCTGCTGCACCCCTCCGGCCGCCCTCCCAGCAGCAGGCAGAGCAAGCCCAGCAGGCAAAGCAGCCCTCGAAGCGGGTACCTGGCCTGGGGATCCGGGAGGTCCCCATCTATGAGGCTACAGCAGGCCCAGCGCTGTCTGCGCCACCTGGCAGCAGCAGCTTTGGTGGTGGGAGGCATCTACCGGTTTTCACCACTGCTGCTCGAGGTGAGCTGCCTTGCAGTGAAAAGGATAAGTAGAATCTAAAACAACTGTCCCACTGCTCCTGTTTCCTCGCTACTGCTGTGCATCGGACGCTCGGGCTGTTTGCGCCTCCTTCATCCAAGGCATGGTGCTGTACCCGAGCACAACCCGCCTGCTGCCAGTTACATCCACGAACCACCAGTGTGAAATCCTGGTACAGGCAGCCATCCCAACTCTCTCCAAATGAGCCTTCTCATTGCCCAGCCCCTGTACCAGGGGTGCAGTTTGCCCTCCTGACCCAAGTGACATTCTGCTGTCTGCTTGGGTATGTAGGTGCGCCGCTACACCCTCGCCCGCTGCCAGCCGGCCTCCCAGGCCCGCCGGCGCCGGCGCCCCCCACGCGTCCCGCTGGCGCAAGCTCTGCGGCCGCCGCGCAGCATGTAGCTGGGCCCGCGACAGGAGCAGCAGCAGCGGCAGTGCCGGCAGGATTCCCTGCACAGCGGCCAGCTGCTGGGCACGCTTTGCCAGCACAGCAGCCGGCGGAGGAGGAGCGACCCCTGGCCCCCGGGCCAAGCGAGCCAGCTGCCTCTCAAGGGGCAGCTGCTGCGCCAGCTGCAGCTGGTGCCGCGGGAGTGGAGTCTGTACCAACGGCAGCAGCACTTAAGGCAGCAGTCGCAGCAGCGCAACCCGCGTTAGGCAGGTTAGATGCAGCGCTTGCAGCGGCAGCAGCAGCGCCTGGGTCTCCCACATCGGCTGAGGCAGGGGAGTTGGTGTCGGCGACTTCTGCATCGTTAGATGCGCCTCCAGGGGTAGGGGCAGCGGGCAGCATAGCGGGGCTTGCAGCTTTGCCTGCTGCGCTTGTCACTGGGCCAGCACACCCTGCAGGGCACTTGTCTCAGGGCGCCCCCGCAGAGGGGGAGCGTGCCAAGCCAGCTCAGCAGGCTGCTGAGGTGTCACAGCAGCACGCCCTGCCACGCCAGCGCAAGCGGGCATTCAGCGACGCCCCGCCTGCTGGGCCTGCTCTTCTCTCGCCGCCTTCACAAGGACCCCAGCAGGCGCAGCAGCTATCACAATGGCAGGACAAGGAGCGCCCCCAGCAGCAGATTGAGCAGCCACAGCGAGCGCCTGGGCAGCCTCCCAATGACGCGCAGCAGCAGCAGCAACAGGTGCAGCCGCTGAAGCAGCGAGAGGGAATCAACAACCAGCCGCAGCCGCGATTGTTGGAGCAGCCAAGCCAGCAGGCACAGCAGCAGGCGCAGCAGCCACCATACGAGCAGCGTCCCCAGCAGGCACAGCAGCAGCCACAGCAGCAGTCGCGCCAGGATGAAGAGCGGCGCCGCAGGCAGCGAGTGTTCACCGACAGTCCGCCGTCACAAACACTGCAGCCATACGGTGCTTCGCCCCTCCTACTAACGGTTCCCCAGCCCCTCACGAGCCCTGCTGCCAGTGCTGGCAGCGCTTCTCTCTCTGCACAGCCAGCTCTGCAGCAGCAGCCCCAGGCGCAGCAGGATGTGGCGGCGGAGTGTGCTTTGCATGCTGGGGCGGCCGCGGGCACAGCAGGCCGTGTGCCGGTGATGACAATGACGCTGCCACCTTGGCTCGCTGGCAGGGGCACCTCTCCTCAGGTGGGTGGAGACAGTCCCCTCATGCGGCCAGAGACCTGTTGCTCCAACAATGTCCGCCTGAGCCGATCAAAGCAGAACTTATTGCGGGCTGCTTCCCCGATCAGATGTGTGGGCAAGTCTTAGTCGCTTTTGTCAATGTATGAAGCCCACAGCCCGGGCACCACTGAACTTACCACCGCCCTGTGCCTAGCATGTCCCTGCCGCATCGCCAGTCACCCATCTTGCCTCATTCCATGCCACCCACACCTCCTGCACCTCCCTAGTGCAGGTGCAACCTCCAGCGCCCCCTCCTGGCGACCCCGCACTGCCACCTGGCTTCGGGGCGCCCTCCCCCTCACTCCCCGCCCCGTCACCACTCCAACAGCAGCGGGCCCAGCAGGGCGGGTGGGGCCCTGCTGGGATACAGCAGGCGCAGCAGCCTAGCATGCCTCCCTGGCAAAGCGTGACCCAGGGGTGGCAGCAAGGCCCCTCCCCCCTGGCAGGCCCCTCACCGCAGCTGCACTTGCAGCCGTCACCCGCCCACCCCGCCCCGCAGCCGTTCCCCTCACCATACCCCCTACCATACATGCAGCCGCCGCCGGCCGGCTACGCCCTCCCGCCCCCAAGCGTTTCCCCACCCCAGCCCCCGCCCCCGCCGCCACCCACCGGCTCACCGCTGCTGCCGCCCGGCTTTGGGGCTGACCAGCTGTCGCCACAGCAGGCCCAGCAGCCGCCAGCCCCGCCGGGCGCTGGCGGGCCCACCGACTGGGACTCCATTGCCGCCGCCATCGCGATGGTGCAGGGCGCCGGCACCAGCACCAGCAGCGGCGCATGCGCCGGCCCGGGGCAGCAGGGACCGGGTGCTGCGGCAGGGCTGGTCCCTCCGCAGCTGCTTGGACACCGGGGGCTGCCAGCACAGCACGCACAGCAGGCCCAGCACCCAGAGCAGCAGCTGCAGCCCTTTGGCCGGCCGCAGCCCCCGGCTGCCCCACCGCCCTGGCAGTCACACTGGCAGCCAGCCAGGCCCTTTGAGCACCAGAACCCACACAACCATGACAGGCAAGGTGCCGCTGGACCCTGGCAGCAGCAGCCGCCGCCGTGGGAGCCGCTGCTGCAGCCGCACCCCCAACCAGCGCAGCGTGGCTCGTCGCCTGCTGCCCAGGCACCCGGCAGCGGCGCCTCCAGCAGGAAGCGCCGGCGCCCCAGCGGGGGCCCTAGCCCCCGGGCGCCGGCGCCCCAGCCAGTGGTTGAGCGCTGGGAGACGGTACCCGTGGATCCTGAAGCAATACTCCTCCAGGAGGAAGCTGGAAGACTGGAGGGGGAGGAAAGGGGCGAGGGCGCTGCTGCCGCCACGCCCCCTCCTGGCCCTGGGTCTACCCCGTCCTCCGGGCGAAGCAAGCGCAGCAGGCGGGAGCGGTCGAGCGACCGCGAGGGCCACCGGCGGCGCAGCGGCGGCGACCGGAAGCCAGACGACTCTAGCAGCAGGGACGGGAGGGCTAGGAGCAGGGGGGCCGAAGAAAGCAGGGAGCGAGGAAGCAGAAGCAAGCATCGGAGGGAGAGTGGGATTAGCGGGATTAGCAAGGACAGCGGCCGGCCGGAGGGAAGCCAGCCCCATCCGGAGGAGGACCAGCACGCACGGTCTGCTGGGAAGCGCAGCAACCCAGAGCAGCCACAGCATGCTCAGCAGCCGCAGGAGGAGCAGGCACAGCACGCACAGCAGCAGCAGGAGGAGCAGCCACAGGGGAGAGAGGAAGGGGGGACATGGTCGCCCCTGGTACAGCAGAGCCTCTCGACTGAGCTGCCTGACGCCCCGCTGGGCGCAAGAACAGACGCCGCAGCGGAGCAGGCCCAGCAGGGGGAGGCGCAGCTTTTGCAGCGGGCGCAGCAGCAGCAGCAGCAAGGGCAGCACAGCGTTGAGGAAGGGGAGCTGTTAGGTAGTGGGGTAGTGCTGCTGCGCAGCCCGGTGCTTCCATGCCTGGTGTCCTCTCCCCATTCTCCCGCGGCACCATCCACTGCTGCACCTGGTACAGCCATGACCGGGACTAGTGGCGCACCGGCATCTGCCGCCGCTGCTGGTGCGGCCCCTGCTGGCGACGTTGCTGCAGCAGCACCAGTGGCAAGTTGCAGCATGCACTCGAGCCCCCCGCAGGTGGGGCAGCCCCAGGCAACAGCCGATGGCCAAGCAGTGCCGCGGCAGGACGCGCAGCAGGCACAGCAGGCGGGGGAGCGGGGCTCCGCTCCGCCGTCTGATCACATCACACCGATTCTTCAGCCAATGCACAGTTCAGTGGCACCTGCGCTGCCCTCCGCACTTCTGCAGAAGCTGCAGTCTGCCCTCCCTTCTGCAGCAGCGGCACCCCCAGCGTCTGCGGGTGCCTCGGGATGCCTCGGGGGCCTAGGCATTGCATCGACCCTAGCAGCCATCGGGCCGCCCCTGTGGGGTCACCTGCAGCTGCCCGGGTCAGACCCAGCTGCCGCCGTGCCTGTGCATGGCGGCACAGCGCAGCAGGGCGCAGCGGGCGGGGTGGACCCGCTGTGGCCGCTGTGCCCGTTTGAGCTGCGAGGCGCCTGTAAGGATCGCGACTGCAGGTGAGCACTTGTCGACTTTGCTGATGCCTTACCCCACTCATTGGCCGGCAAAGTTATGAAGCTTGGCGGCAGCGGCCGCGGTTGTCGGAAGCTTCACTTGTGCGCCGCCTGCAAGTGTGTATGAATATGTCACTGGCCTTGTGTGGAATTACAAGTAAGTACACCTTCATGACTAGTCCACCTTCATGACTATTACACCTGATCTTGACTACATGGCGTTTATGTTTTCACCCTCATCTCCTCTGACCGCAGGTACCAGATGGCGGAAGACTATCAGCCCGCCCCTGCAAAGCGTGCCAGGGTTTCTGCGGCCACCATCAAAGCAGCATCCCTGGATACAACTCTGCCCGCGTACTCCCTCTCCCCTACTGCCGCATGGCTGGCTGGCGGTGCAGGAGGGACGGCTGGAAGTTCCCGGGGACCTGCAGCAGCACTAGCAGCAAGGCTCATGCAGCAGCGCCACCTCAGACCCTTTCAGTCGCTACTGCTGTCTCCATCGGCGCAGCTGGCGCCGGCGCCCTGGAACCTGATCCCCGGCGCCCTGCCGGCGCCTCCACCTGGAGTACTGCCAGGCGCAGCAGGTCCGGTTGCCGGGCACAGCCACCTCTTCCCTCCCACGGCCCCTGCCAGGCGTGGCAGCCAAGCTGCCCGCTACTTTGCTGGGCCAGTGAGCGGCTCTTCTGCCGCTGGCACGGCCTCGCCCAGTGCAACACCACATGGCAAGGGAGGCGCAGGCGCCGTGGGCGGGTCCCGCTGGCGCCAGCAGTACGAGGCCAGGCTGCAGGACAGTCCTCATGATGAGGAGCTGTGGGCAGAGTATGCGCTGCAGCAGCTACCCAGCCGGGGCGACAGCCTGGACGAGTTTGCAGGTGGGGGACTGTGCTGTTTCTGTACATAGCCTGTACACTGTGCCAGGCGTAGGAGGGATGTGTGCGCTGCAGCAGCTGCCCAGCCTGGATGAATGTGCAGGTAGGGATGACCCTCACTGCGCGCCCAGGAGGGCTCCCTGCACCTTGGCATATGGCTCTGGACCCAATGCTGTGCCCTCAGTGCCGGCGGCTGGGTAGCCCCAGCTGCCGTCGCATGGCCTGCATTGCGCTGAGGCTTCTCACTTTGCTGCCGCAGCTGCTGGTGGTTGCAGGGTGCGGGGCATGATCCCCTTCTTCTCTCCCACATGGGCTCCACTTGAGGAGGCTGCTGAGTTGCCTGCCAAGCCCGCTTATGACTCTCTGTTGTCACTGGGACTAGCATAGCCGGGTAGGGCCCGGGTTGAAGGTCCCCCTCCTCCTCTGCCTCCCTGCAGGCCTTGCTGCGGCCGCCCTGCCGGACAGCTCGTCACGCGAGGCGGCCATCCTGGTCCTCAAGCGGGGCTTGGAGCATAATAAGCACTCCAGCCTGCTGTGGCCGCTCTACCTGCACTTCTTTCTGCTTCAAGGGGAGGCGCCAGGTCAGCGTGGCGGGCTTTTGCGACACGTTTTTATGACCGATATGCTGTCGCGGGGCAAGCGCTTGCTGCAGCAAGGTGGTCCCCGTGGGTGGGTCAAAGTCAACAGCGCCCTGCTTGGCGGAAGGTGGCACAGGCTTTGGAGTCGTTATGTTGATGTGCACCCTGCCGAGTATAGCTGCGACGAGGTTCCCGGCTGACATGCCGTGACCATGCCGGCGGATGCTCTTGACCTGCAGAGACGGCCCGGAGGATGATAGAGTCAGCGCTGCGCTTCGCCCCACAGAGCTACCGTCTGTGGGTCACAGCCGCGCAGCATACACCCTTATGGCAGGACCGTGCCGCCCTGCTGCGCCGCGGCGTGTCCGCCCTGGTGGCAGCCCCCGCTAAGCCTGCTGCGGTTGCGCAGCGGACGCAGCAGGGAGAAGGTCGGCTGGACGGTACGACAAGCCGCCACCTGCCAAGGGAGCAGGGCGCTTGCGCCCTGGACCTCGCCCTGCGGCTGGTGTGCCTGCTGACTCAGCAGTCCCAGGCGTCGGAAGCGCAGGCGCTGTTGCGCCAATGGGTGCCTGCTTTAGTCACCAGCGCTGACGCAGCCGCTGTGGGCTCTCCCACCAATGCCAATGTCAGTGCTGGTGCCGCTATGCCCGCCGCGGCTGCTGAGCTGGCGGGCGCGCTGCGCGGCCAGCCGGGCCTGCTGTGCGTGCTGTGGACGAGCCTTGCGCATGTAGCCGCCTACGGCTTGCTGCCACAGGTGTGCGGGCGACAACTTCTGCAGGCAGCAACTTCCCGTGGAGGCCCGCCCTTGCCCTATGGGTCGCTTCCCAGGCCTTGGGTGTGTGTGCATGCATGTGTCGTTCTTGTTGGGGGGACTGGCTCGATATTGAACAACCTGTGTAGACTTGCTCAGGGAAGAGAGTATGAAGGGTCTCCACCGGTGCCCGACGCTAGGCTGGCCCGTAGTGCAGCAGCAAGTAAGTGCTAGCCCCTGGCCGCTGGTAGGTCGGTGATATCGTTCGAAACTTTCCCTATGATCTGTGTAGGCTGTCATTCACCGTCTGGGTTACCCTCAGGAGCTGCTGTCAGCCCGGTGGGACCAGCCGTCCCCCATCCCGAAAGGAGCCGCTGCTGCTGCTGCCGCAGCACTGCAACTGGGGGCTCGGGATATGCAGCTAGGCATTCTAAGTCAGCCAGCAGGCGAGGTGAGGCTGCGAACAAGTCTTGTATTTGCTGGGAGTCCGCTGACTGCTGGCCAGGCATGTCTATTTGTGGGAGCCATGTTAAGGCACACTCTGAGTCAAACCCATAGACATAGTGGGGCCAGTGTGCTCACGGACCGAGCAGGAACACCAGACACAGTAGACGCCACAGTCTCACCCTGCCTCAGCTTCCACATTCCCCCTTACAGGATCAGCCTTGGGTGATACAGAGCGCATTCCCTGTGCACGGCTATATGCAGGCGTCCAGCCATGAAGCTGACACCACCGCTACACGCTCAACGTACGTGCTGACTATGCTGCGCTTGGACCTGGCAGCGGGCACAGCGTGCCTGGCAGGCGCCCTGGCCCCAGCAGGCAGTGGCCAGGCGGGAGCAGGACAGGGGAGGGTGTCAGCGTGGGCCGCGCTGCGCTATGCTCGCGAGCTGTACCTGCAGGCACAGCGGGCACAGCAGGAGCCGCCAGCTCAGCTGCTGGCCCTGATGCAGGAAGCGGCTGTGGCAGCAGCGTTTGCTGCCGTGGGTGGCGACCCAGATGTGGCCCTGTCTGGTGTGGCGGGAGGTGGCCGCGTGGCAACAGGCGGGTCAGCCACTGAGGCCAGCAAACCCTCCACAGCTACCGCTACCCATGCTGGCTTGACAGCTTGGGAGCGCGATCCAGCTAGTCTTGCGATTTTTGAAGCCCTGACCAGGGGTCGGCTCCACCCAGCCTGCACGTTGGCTGTGGCTGCTGCCCTGCTGCGCGTGCTGCTGACAGGGCTTGGACAGCAGGCGCAGCATGGGAGGGACGGCCCTGCCGGGCAGCCACAGCAGCGGCAGCTGGGGGCTGGTGAGGCAGCTGGCCTGGTGCAGGACCTTCTTTCTCGGTGGGCAGTGTCGTGCAAAGCGGTGAGTCTGGCATTCACGGCAGGCAGGCGTGTGTGGTGGTGGGTTGTGTGTTGCTGCAGGGGCTGGCTCTGTGTGTGCTGCTGCTGCGCCTTGCAACGGCACTGTGTTTTGCCTAATACAGCATCACATAGCGCCGGGTGAAATGCGAATGCCGTCAGCAAATTGCACATTCGCACGCGATGCATCCGCAGATGTTTGCTGCCGCCCGGAGAGGGTGTTATGTACCACTAGCCCTGCGCCGTAGCGTCCTCCCAGCGGCTGAACAGCTGAAGGCAGTGTGTGCTGTGCAGGAGCGATCCCAGGCCTGGCCTGATTGCGACACGTTCAGCGTGAGGGAGGACATGCCTGCGAACGCAGCACCTGGCGACGGGCCCCCTCCCACACCCAAGGATGTTGCCCCTGCTCTGAGGATGCTGCTGCGGGACCCCACCGGGAGTGCCGGAGACAAAGCACAGGCAGGGGATGCTGCCTGGAGAGTGTATGCGGCTGCCTGTGCCATGCTGCACGGCTTGCTGGGGGCCATAGCGGGGGCTCAGCGTGCACAGCAGACCGACCTTGGGGATGACACAGGGGAGCTGCTCTCTGGGGTGAGGATGGACCTAACCAGCTTGGCTGATCTGGCAGCTGCTGTGTGCGCTGAGCCTGCGACGGGTCCAGGTGCCGCGGCAGCAGCCGGGGCAGCCCGCGACAGCGGGGCAGAGCGGGAGCTACTGTGGCGCGCTCAGCAGGAGGTGGCCATGCTGGCCATGCTGCTGCCACCTCAGCACCAGCAGCGGCAGCTGGATGCAGGCGAGGAGCTGCAGCCCAAAAGGGGGGAGCTTCCAGCTGAGCAGAGCCGCGCAACGGTCACAGCAGACGCGGCAGCCGCAGCAGGCAGCAACACCTCTGGCGGAGGGGCCGGCACCTGGCTTGAGGCTGTGCTGAAGCAGCTGGAGCAGATTGCGGTAGCCAGGCCCCTGCAGCCGCTGTGCTGGCCTGTCCTGAAGCCCCGTCACCCCCGAACCTCTGTTGTCTTGCTGCCGCCTACCACCTCCGGCTTCAGCGCACTAGATGCCGAGGCCCTGCTTTCCATGCTGGGCATGCTGTGGCGCCAGCAGGGCAGCACAGCGGACCACACTCAGCGAGGCGGCCTCAGCATGCACCTCGTGGAGGCACTGCTCAGTCAGCGGTTGTGTGGACCCCTGGCTGCTGAGGTGGCGGTCAGCGTGGCACAGCAGGCAAGTCTGACTAAGAAGCGGGGGGGATGCATGAGTAGGTGTGCAGAGGCCGTTCATGAGCGGCTTGCGCCACACATATGCTTGCTGTGTGTTAGCCTTGGGCTCCAGGTAATATGCCAACCTGTTTGTGCACCTCGCACATGGATTTACCCCAGCAAGCAGCGAAACATGACAGCATTGGAATGGGCAAGTTGGGCATGACCCTGCAATGCCTTGTGTTTGTGCAGGTTTTGAACTCCTTGCTGCGGGAGGGGGCAGCCCCGCAGGAGCTCTGGCGGCAGCCCCTGCTGTCGTGGGCGCTGCCCTGTGCTGCGTGCGCCTTGGTGAGCTGCTGGCCGCCTGCGTCGCCACAGCTCTGGCATCAGGCAAGTGTCATATACGCACTCACAGCAGGCCGCGCTGGGATCCAGGCTGGCTTGCCTGCTGGTTCTCATGCACGGCCCGTGCTGCGCTGCCATTAGGGTGGATTGCTGGCACCACTGTGAAGTCAGCCCTTGCAAGACAAGCTGTCCTATGCTGCCAGGGATAAGACTCCAAAGTCCGTGTTCTGCAATAGCGGGGCGGCTTAAAAACGGAGGTTGTGTGCCAGGCATGGGGTCACTTTGCTTCTTGACTAGGGCACTGACTGGATTTGTACTGGTTACCTGTGGGGTCCTTCCCGGACTCTTGACCGCTGCACGCAGCTCTTAGCTTGCCCCTTGTCACCTTTTGGTAACTGCGTACGCGTGCCATTACCTGTGTGTGTGTGTGCCCTCTGCTTGTTGTTCACTGCTCCCTACCTGCCAAAGCAGGCGGTCAGCATCACCCAGCAGGTGTCCCTGCTGTCAGCTGCTGAGCTGTCCGCGGCAGCAACAGCAGCGCAGCCACACAGCCAGCGGCTGTGGCAGCAGCGGATGATGGTCGCTCAGCAGCAGCAGCAGGCGCAGCAGCAAGGGCAGCAGGGGGAGCATGATGCTAGTGGTGGCGGGAGCATCAGCAGCGGGGGGCGGGAGGTCGAAGCTGTCAAGAAAGAGGCTTCAGACTACGGCATCCGATTGACCTAGAGGCCCCATCTTAGCGGGGCTGCAGCCTGAAACTCTCTAGCGGTGTGGCTTAGTGGAAGCGAGGTCCATGCTTACTCATGCCAGGTTGCCTCTGGAGGGTTCTAGCATCCACGCTGCTTTCATTCGACGCGCTACTTTTGTGCCTGCTGGATGTGGTATAAGGTCATCAATAGTAGGGGTGCAACCGTGCAGAATCTAGGCGAGGGTGTGTTGACTCCCCGTGGCTCCTGCGCATGGTATGCGTGGTGACGTGGCTCCTGTTGTGTGTCTGCGCTGCAGGTTTGTGTTGCTAGGTAAGTGAGAAGAGGAGCGATGTGTCTGACGCAGCTGACATGCATTGCAGTGCTGTGTGACTAGGTATGCTTACTTGCGAGCGGCGCCTTGGGTCAACCTCCTTCCGTGCTGCCGCAGGTTATTTTGGAGAGAGTGTAAGTCGCGTTTGGCTGATGGTGGCAGCGAGCGGTAAGGTGTTGAGTGACAGCCAGTTCAGCTATTCTTTTTGTACTGCTTTTCAAAGCACAGCTTGACGCTTTGCGCATCCTGGGTGCATGCATTCCCAGAGGCCATGCTTATATAAGGGTCTCTTGGGAAGCCAGCCTCGGTGCAGTATCTGTGGTGGCAGCCATTGTTTGGCTATGGACCAGTCTGCTATTGCTTTTCGTCTGCATAATAAGTTGTGGTTCTGCCCTGTTGTCCATCGCGTCATGTGCTCGGACAGATGACCTGGCAGCCAGTCGTTAAAGTCTCAGTTGCTTGTTGGAGGATTTTTGGCACGGGTGGCTTGCTGGAGTGAGCAACAGCCCCCCATGTGAACCCCTGCTGACCGTGGCATGTAACGACACGCTGAGGCGGGTGTGGGGTACCGGGCGTGGCGGCAGGTGCATGACATATGTGATGCTTGTGGAAGCCAGTAGCCTGCCTGGCCTTGTCACGTATCTGGTTTGGTAAGGTGCATTCCATCGTGCATCGTGGCGCTACCCTCCTGCCATTCCTGGAGCCTGCGGTCGGTGTCCAAGGCAGCGACAGCACGGCCCGCAGCGGTGCCTCGCACAGGACAGAGCTGCCACTGGCCGGGCTTTGGGAGGCGGCGGCCGGCAGCCCTTGGGCTGGCAAGGCCTTCAGCCCTGGGCCCAACGAGTTGGGTACAACGCATGGACGCATCTACCAAGTTCATCACCCTATTACGCCGCGGAGCAGCGTTCTTCCCAGCGAGGAGCGGCTCAGCAGCACGGCCAGCAGCAAGGCTTTAGTTTGGAGACGGCCATTAGTTCTCCTCCTGGGGTGCCTGCACTTCATGTTCACTGCTGGTGGGCTGGGAGACCCGCAGCCACAGGCAAGGACCTGTGGTCTGCTCCCATCGGTGATTGGCTTTTCGGGGGTGTAAATTCCTGGTCGTTGTGAAATGGACATTCTATGAGGGCCTATGCCTGTGGTTTGGAATATGCACGAGGGGTGGTTTATGAGGCTGGGGGTTACCCCCGGTAGAAACATATTCGGTTGTAGTCTATTACGTAGTAGGCAGTCGGGCTAAAGCTGTTGTGGCGGCTGCCCTCTACACGTGCCTAACCTGCTCTATGTCTTCGTTGGCCTGGTCATTCATACTTTAGCTATTTTGTACTGTTGTTGCGAGCCCAGAAGCTCACTGAGCACTGTTGGCAACATCTGTGGCCTTGACTGCTAAAATTCTGACCTTTCACTCTATCACAGCTATCCCGCGGCGTTATGATGTGTAATATGCAAGTGGACACTGTCGAGAGGGAGGAAACACCCAGGCACATTGCAGTCATATGAAACCGCTGGACCTGAATGCGCCAACTGCTTTGGAAATATGCTCGAGGTACAACTTGAGATGGTGAGGTCTACGGTTACCCCCAACAAACATTCACATGTCAGGGCATCCAACAATGGCATAACCAGAAGCTTTGCACGCATTGTCAAGTTTGCGTCAAGAGGCAACAACGCATAAGGTCGCAGCCAACCTTGGCCTACAGCTGAGGCAGAGTAAATGATGGCGGAGGCATGCACCAATCACCATAGTCACCGCCTGCTATGCCATGCGCAGAAGGTGGAGGGGAAGCCAGTCTGCAAGCACAGCACAGCACAGCAATATGCAAGCATGCGTCAACCATGCATCACCCTACCCAACCACACGTGTTGTGTTTTCCCTTCAAACGCTTTGGGACACGGTTGGCCACGCAGTGGAGACAGCCGGTTTTGTGGGCCATGGAGCTGACGAGGAAGGCGGGCTGATGCTAAGCTTCAATTCTGAGCTGTCTGCTGGGATCAAGGCCGCTGCATGTGAGATAGCAGTCGTAGTTGTCGCCGTCAGGCTGCCAGATGTTGCCGAGGTGCTCGCCGCCTGTGATTTGGTGCCAGCCTCCTTCCCAGCCTGCGACAGCAGCTTCCTGCAGCGCAGGAAAGAGCGGGCTGTCCTGACAGGTATGCGGGTGCTGCTGCATATTCCTCATTCTTTAGGTTTGCACACATGCGTCTGTCCCAATGTCTTATTCATCACTTGCAGAGAACTAAAAACAGTCCAGCAGACCCTGTGTACCTGTGCAACCTAATTTAATACAACAGCAAGCACCCAGCGGGGTTGGTAACTCACTTGAGCACGGCAATAATGTGGCTGAAGGAAGGGCGGTTTCGCGGCTCCTGTGCCCAGCACTGCCGCATGAGGTCAACATAGGCGACGGCTGCCGTGCCGCTCTGGGGCAGCCGCGCATCGTCGGGCACATCCAGCCTAATGCCGCTGGTTACAGCCTTGGCCACCTGAGTCGCACTACACCAGGCACATGTTTTTGTAATGTGAAGTCAACACGGCCTGTATCTTGGCGGCAGGGACAGTCGGGCCACCTGGGTTACAGAGCAGTGTGTCCGGCATTGCATGCATGTGTCTTCCTATCCAGTCGGTGGGAGCCCGATCTCGTGGCAGGGGCATCCGGCCTTTGAGAGAGCCACCATAGCCAAAAGAGGCCCTATCCCCGACAACCTCAAAGCAGTAATGCTGCAAGTGTTGCAGGCGGGTTTGACACCAGGCACCAGTGCCAGTGCATGTCGTGCATTGACCCAGCCATTCATGTTTGTTTTGTGCAAGTATACACTGCCACCAACCTGCCATGGGTTGCCCAGCTGGCTCCAGGGCGTCTCAAAGGAGATTAGCTCCCAGAGCACCACACCAAACGCAAACACGTCCTGCACCAGAGGAAGCGTCCCTGAAGCTTGCAGAGCCCCAGTATCAATTGAAAAAGCAGGCATCAAAGGAGTGCTATGCTATGCTTTGCCGCTTGCTGCTTTGCGATGCACGGTACTCATGTGAAGTGCATTGAGGTGTGCAGCATTCTTGCAAGCACGACAATCGCTTCGCTTACCGATGCAAATGAGGCTGGGGCGCCTCCCAGCACCTCCGGCGCCAGCCAGCGAGGGTTCATGACGGCGGCGCTGCTGACGACACTGCTCTCCTCCATCAGCTTACTCAGGTTGAAGTCAGCCACCTGCAGCAGCACCCAGCCAGGACTGAGTTGTAGCTAGCTACTTGCAGAGCACCGAGCTAGGACTGAGTTGAAGCCAGCTACTTGCAAGAGCACCAAGCCAGGACTGAGTTGATGCTAGCTACTTGCAAGAGCACCGAGCCAGGACTGAGAAGATCTACCGAACCGCGATTACTGCTGCGCTCATGCCTTGTGCGGCAAGCCAGCATGCACTGGGCTGCCCCACATGTGAGCCACTAGTGCCAAGCCTGCATGACAAAGGGATCCTCTGGCACCACTTCATGTGCTTGCTTTTGGTGGCAACCTGCCTTGGGCTCCCAGTTGACGGTGACGCAAATGTTTGCGCTCTTCATGTCCCGGTGAACTACTGGTGGGTTGTGGCAGTGCAGGTACAGCATGCCCTTGGCTGTGCCGACCGCCTGCGGCAGCAGGAAGCCAAGTGACTCGGTGCCTCGGACAATACGCTGCTCCCCAGGTAAAGCAAGGGTGATGAGGCAGCACGGGGCAAGATGGTGAACCCCCCTCCAAAGTAGCCTTTCTCATGGCTTGGAGGCAGGTGACCTACTAAGCGAGCTGTCTTGCAACTAAGCTAAAGGCTGAGTCTGACTGGCACTCACGATGCCAAGTCGGCGCTGCCATGTGAGGTGCTTGGCCAGCTTGGGGTTGCTGCGCGCCTCATGGAGCACATCGTACAGGGACCTGCACTCCCACTACAAAACTGCAGCCGCTGTCTGGCAAGCTTGCTACCAACAGGGCAAATGATTGTGCCACCACAGGGGTCCTTCAGACGTTTTGGGACGGTTGCGAAGGAGAGCTTTAGACTGGCTGCAGCAGCCAGGACACGAGGTTTGACGTCGAATGTGAGGTGAGGTGTATGTAGGTGTGGTGGCAAGCTGGCGCGGCACTCACCCCCGGGTGCAGTATTCACAGACCAGGCAGGGAGGAAGCAGGCACAGGCCCATGAAACCCTGCAGGCAAGCAGCGCCCAGTCTGCATCTGCATGACCTTGTGCTCATGCATCCAGAGTAGGCCGGGACCCAGCAGGGGTAGCTGCGATGCCCAGTGCGAGGTATTATTCATGTGCGGAAGCTGTCTGCCACAACAAGTCATGAGCCTGTGCAGTACCCAGTCCACAAGTCTCACCAGGATGTTGGGGTGCCGCAGCCCCGCCATGAGCTTGCTCTCCTGCACAACAACATCTTAGGGTTTATAGTGGGCATGGCCTGCTTCACGGCGTGCAGCGCCCCGAGAGTTGCTGCATGGCTAGACGAGGGACTGAGACAACAAGTTTGCCATGTTATCTAATCTCACAACTGCCCGCCCTTAAGGCAGTACCAAGTACGTGCCTCTATCATGCGGGCCTTGATAAGATAGTAGCAGGCGCTCACCTGCTGCAGCTTGGCCAGTATGGGGCTGGACAGGGACAGCACCCTATCTGCGGCCTCCTCACTGCTGCTTGCTGCCAGCTCAGCAGCGGAGCCTAGCAGCAGCTTCACGGCCACCTGGGTCTCGTGCCAGCGGGCCAGGTACACCTGCCAACAGGTCACAGCTTCAGTGGAGTGAATAACGACGTAAATGCAATTGCAGCGGCATCCTGGGCTTGATGCCGGCAGCTTAAGTGGCCCTGGCGTGCATGCTTTGACAGAGATGGTAACACAAGAAATACATGGCACTATTTGCCTGCCAGTGCATTGAGTCTATTATATCAACCAAGTAAAGTACAACTACGCCCCATGCAGGTAAATGACAACCGTTGCTGCGTGTAGCCCTCTGGTAACGCACTCTTGACTGCTCAATGCAGGGCAGGGCTTTCATGTCATGCCTAGCTAGCTTGAGCCAGTCATGTGCCAGTCATGTCGAACACCAACAAGATCTATTCAAGCTCAACTGCTCATAACATCAACTCGCAAATCTTACCTTCCCATAAGACCCCTCCCCAATGGGTTTCAGGAACTCCAGATCGTGAAAGGGTACCAGCCATTGCTCCAGCCCTGATGCGGAGCTCTGGCCTGTCAGGCTGCTGGCGCCTCCATCCAAGTCTGGAGCCTTGGACACGAGCGATGCCAGCAGAGGGTCCTTGGCTAGCAGATCTGGACACAAGCAAAGGGATCACGATGACTGGTAAGCTTGATGCAGGTAACATAATCTGATTAGCCAACTACATACCACACACATCCCGCTTGGACATAAGTGAGCATCTTCAATAGGCGGAGGAGGCGCCGGAGAGCTGACCGGCGATCAATGCGTGTCCGAAGTGCACAGAACACAATTGCCTTGTTTGTGCTGGAACTTCCAGCTTCCATGCAGCAAGCGAGGTGAGTGTGTGTTCCCACCTGCATAGTCTTTCTCCAGCTCCTGCAGGCGTGCTGCCTGCCTTCTGTGGCGCCGCCACCACAAGGCACCGACCAGTCCAGCCACCACTGCAGCACCGGGGATCAACGTAAGCATTGGTGCAATTCAACACATAGCACTGCATGAGCCACATGCAACCTGCACCGGTGGGATGCCCTGACACTTGACGAGGTGGGATGCATGAGCTCCTGCAAGCTGTGAAAGCAGCATGGTGGAGCGCCAGCTGCCTAGGTTTAGGTAAGCTGCGCATGCCCATGCTGCGTCACCCCAGGGCATGACAGCGGTGGTCCTACCTGCCACGCCAGCCACGCCAGCTGCCACGCCGCCTATCCAGCCAGTGCTAGATGCAGGGCTGCCAGATGCTGTTGCGTTCCTCCTCGCAGCACACTGCTGCAGCCTGTCGAAGGCTATTCCAAAGATGGGCGATAGCTCGTTGGCCTGAAAGAAGGTACATGTCTTTGAGGAGTTTTTGCCCCAGCAAACTCGTACCCACATTTGGACACCGATTACCTCAACCGCAGACGCGCACAGACGTCTCCACAAGACCGGACACAGGGAGTGTTGACGGCCCATACCAAAGATGATGATGCCTTGGCCAGTTGTCAGTCAAGACTCCCACTTACGATGGCTGACGTCTCAATGCCTGTGGTCATGAAGACTATAGGTGAGTTTGGAGTCACTACATCGGTCTTCAGGCACGTGGAATTCCACTCTGCAGTGCACAGAAATCATATTTCTGAAAGCACATGACCTGAAGAGATGCTGCCATGGGTTTTGCAATTGTAGGGTACGCATTTTTAAGCAAGGTCCCTTTGCAGTTCGAGTGCACCTTGGTACAAGCTTTTCAATTGCCTTACCCTGGTGAGATACTCTGATCTGAAGAGCTTCTTGCAGCCAAGTGCCATTAACCAGCTCACAGGCACAGTCTGCTGAGGCCAGGGCTGCCGCAGCAGCACGAGCTGCCACTGGTGCCACCTCAATGCCTGCCTCTGCCACCACCCTCAGGCAACGCTGCCGTGTGCGGTAGAAGTCTGACATGGCCCTCGCTAACGTGCTCGTCTTAGACGAAGTAGAGAGAGCGGCTGCTGAGGCGGCGGCCCCCGCACCACTGCCGTGGCACACGTCTGACGCTGCCTTGGAGATGTTGGCCCTAATGTGTGCCACACTCTCGTTCCCAATGAAAGCTGTCGCCTCGGCAACCGACTCGCCCCAGGTGCAGTTTTCAAGGTGCCACATGGGATAGGACAGCGCACCAGCAAGCGCTGCCACCTGCATTAGAAAAGGCCTGCTGGTGAGGGTTAAGGAGGAACGAGCATCACGCTTGCAGGGAAGGCCTGGGCCAGGGCAAACGAGCGTTGTGGTTGGCGGCAAGTTCTCCAAGCAGCGGAGCTGGCTTCCATGACGACTTCGACAGGCTGCAACACGTATCCATAGTATACAGCAGTACAGCACAGCAGGATGCAAGGAACAAACTGCGTGTGCCTGCAAAGACTTGCCAGAGCCATGGCTTGGATGCCCTCCTCACCCAAATAGGGGCACGTCCTTTCTGTACCTGCACCAACATGAAGCACCGCTACTCCTGTACACGTTGCACCCTTCACACGGAGTTGAAGCCCATGAACCGGTAGTACGCCCGGGGCGGTAGATCGTGTTGCCACTGGCGAGTTGTCCTGTCCATAGAAAAGCAGCCTTCACACTGCCCTTACAGCATGCATGCATGCATGCATGCTTACAGGCTGTGTGCTCCCTGGCCTACCCACCTACCTGCGGCTGGGAGGCTGAGGTTGGTAGGTATGGGGAGGGTCAGGTTGACTGCTATGCCGTGAGCATCAATGCCAGGGCACCTTGCGGGCGGTTTGGGGCTGCCCTCGAGCTGCAAGAGGTAGTTCTCTGCGCAGCTTGCGTCAGAAAATGCCAAGGCAGCGGCAGCGGCAGCGCCTTCTGGCAGCCCAAACTCTCCACCTGCCAGCGCTTCAGCAATAAGCAACGAGCAGCCTGAGGCATTGCCCTGCCATATCTCCCACGGCTTGACTCTCAATGTGGTGGCATACAGAGCCTCTGCGTTGAGGTCATACGCATGGCTCGCCATGAACACGGCGGCCACCCAGGTGTTATTGCTTGCAGGCTGGCCGCTGCACACAGCCTCAGCCGTGTTGTTCACAGCAACATATGCTACATCAGCTGCTATCTCGGCCCAATCGTCCCAGGATGAATGGCTGCTGGGAGGCTGCTGCAATATGCTACGTGCACGTGAGAGTGGGTCGGCCGTGCTGCCTAGTTGGAAATCTGCAACAGTGCTCCCGACAAGCAGTTACAAGACTGGCATGCACCAATGCGCCGCCTCAATCCAATGTCAGGTGGAGCGCCACAGGCTCCAACAACTCCAACTGTTCAGCCAGGTTGCAGGCCTTGGCTCACCTGGTGGCAGGTCAGGGAGTGCACTGCTGCACCTTGATACTGCCACTAGAACAACACCGACACTGAGAAGCCGTGCAGGTGCCAGTTTGCCGCCCATGTTTGACAAGAGGCTACCCAGTCAAAACTGACACGGCAAGCGTTCCGTAGCCCTCCAAGCAGGCTTCGAAAAACGGCATGCCCTTTCAGGGCACCCTATGCACAACCCGAAGGGAGCAGAGGCACGCGGTTGGCCAAGTGGACCCTCGCCCAGGACCCGACTCACGCCCAGCATGGTCAGCTTCATGTTGCTTCATGATGTCTGACAAGCAGGCCCACGCCCTGGGCAAGCCTTTGCATGCACTGCCCCAGGGAGGGCATCTGATATCCGGGGCTAGGCCTTAGTCCTATATGTGTGGTGTGCGATATGGGCTCGAGACTTAGACCGACCTGCGCCTGCGCCTCGCTGGCTAGTACAGGCAGTACCGCCAAGACTCATCCCGCTTCTGAATTCACCCATGCTCGCACAATTCTCCTGCAGACTGTCGTAGGTTTCTTTCGGATTATCGCTGAATCACAGAAAGTATTTACATGCTGTTTTCACAGCCTGTACGCAAGTCTTGGTTTGTCGTTAGCTGTTAGGTTAGCCCTCCCTGGCAGTTTTTCCTATCAATTAGGTTTATTCCTTGCTATATTATTTGTTCACTGGCAACTATGGGACACTGGCACTTGCGCGCTCTGTCGTCATGTCATTCTGCCGCAACTCGAGATAGAAGCATGGATAGAAGCCTGCTTGGGACACGCGGTGTTGCAACGCCCCAGTTGCAAAACCAACACAAACACAGTGCCACGCTAAGGCGACGAAACCCGCGACCAGTCTTAGCTGCTTTCAACGCGGAGTTTGGGGAGCAGGATGGTGACTCAGTCACAGAGCAGCTTGTAGATGCGTCCCTGGCGGCAGTCGATTCTGAACTGCACCCACAGCCTATCAGCACTGCTGCAATAGATAAGGAGATCTTCAGCCTGGCCCTACCGGTAGGTTTGCCCAACCAGCAGAGGGCCACGTCAGCTGAGCAAAGCTCGCTCCTGCACTTTGGGTACAGGGCTTGCCGAAATTCATAGCACCTGCGCACTAAGATATGTAAATGCGCTGCTTCTGCAGGGTGCAGCCGCTATGGCGGCGGACTCCCTGGCTTCCCTCGTTAGCACTGCCTGGGTCGGGCGGCTCGGCTCTGAGCAGCTCGCAGCAGTTGGCGTGGCATCAAGTCTCTACCTGGCTGCCACCAAGCTTGTGAACACGCCGCTACTAATTGTGTCAGTCTCCACCATTGCCGCAGCCCTAGGGCAGGAGCAAGACGCCAGAAAAGGTAGGCTTGGTGTCCACTGAGGTGTGGTTACACAACATGCGAGGGTTAGGGCATGCTGCCCTTCTCTGGTTGGCTTGGACCCCTTCCTGCCATACATACGCCATCAGTTACAAACTAGGCCCAGTTACAAACTATGTTGTTCCCTGCCCTCATCGATTGCACAGGCAGCACCGAAAGCGGTCAGGCTTGGAAGCGGCAAGGTCACACTGGCTGGCATTAGGCCACCCTCCCTCCTAACTTTTGGTCCCTCTGCTGTCTACAGCTGGGACCCCTGCTGCAGTGGACAGTGTTGGGCAGGCCCTATCGGGAGTCATTCTGGTGGCGTTGGTGGTGGGAGCTGTCGAGGCGTCTGCTCTTGGCTTGTGGGCAGTACCCGGGCTGGACCTCTGGGGAGCAGGTAGGCTTCACACTCCTTATCGGCAGTTCTACGAGTTGCAAGAAGCTCCCTCGGTGTGTGCCTTGCAAAGCTGAGGAGAAGCCTTGCTCCTTTCTACAGATGTGCTCCATGTCAATGGTCCCTCCCTGTGATGATCACATGTGGTTGTCTCTGTAACGTACATGCATTACAGCGGCAGCAGCGCAGCATGTGTAATCTGGGCCTGCTACCACGCCTTGTCAAATTGATGTTAGGGTTTTTAAGTTTATTGGGGTTCCAGGCACAGTGTGTGTCTCCGTGCAGGCCCCGCTTCACCACTCTACCCCGATGCTGCCAGCTACCTATTTATCCGGGCTCTCACCGCCCCCATCCCGCTCCTGCTACTGACGCTGCAAGGCTGCTGCCGAGGTCTCGGGTAGGTGCACCTCGTTTTCTCCTCCTCACATAGCAAATAACTTATTAATTAAATAAATAAGTAGGTACGCCCAGGCCTCAAGGGCACAGCCGTAGCCGTGCCTTGAGTGGTGCTCGTCACATAGCAGGGGGCCTCTGTACTTGCTGGAGTGGTGGTGGCCAGCACATTTGCACCAGCATGCCGACTGGCAAACGCCTGCTTGGGTGTTGTCTCCTGCCCATCACTCGCTGTCCAAACCCCTCATTTGTTCGGGCATAGTTGCTGCTGGCATGCTCAGACTGCGTCCAGTGGTGAGTCTGAGGCCCATGGGGTAGTGGAGTTAGCATGCAGTCAATGTTATGGCATGGAACGATATCCTTGCCCTTGCCCCCAACTGCCTCCTCCTCCTCCGTTCCTAGTGCAGAGACTCCAACAGCCAGTATAAGGCTACCATGGTCTGCAACGTGATCAACATTTTGCTAGAGCCCCTCTTCATATTCACGTTTGGCTGGGGCGTCAAGGGCGCTGCCGCGGCCGTCGCGCTGTCGCAGGTCAGTTGCATACCAGGGAGCCGCCCCGACATGTGCAGTATGCTGTTCTCTTGGCATGCGAGCACGGAAGCGGTACGGGTTAAAGTAACCTTGGTTTGTTTAGAAAAGGCAGGCACTGAGCTCAGCAGCACAGGGTCTGGTAATATATCAGTCATGTTTTTCAAAGAGGCCAACTGGTCATATAATCAAGCTCAGCTGCTGAGATTTAAGAGCACTCTGGCCACGGGGCAGAAGGATCCCTGGTGCAGTTTCTTGGCCAGGTCGTGCCTTTGTGTCCACTTCCTGCCCTTGTAACCCTGCCACGGCTGCCCCTGCTTCCCGCAGCTAGTGTCTCTGGTGGTGCTGCTGGGCGTGCTGGGCCGCCGCTACAAGCTGTCCCTGATGGGTGGGCAGGCGCTGAGCAACACCCTGGAATACCTGAGACCTACCGGTGAGTATTTCTTCTAGGCTCCCCTGTGCCTACGACCGTGCTTTTGTAGCGCGGTCATAGGTAACCCATGTGACCGAAGAGTCTGTGCTGCTAGATCGATTTGCAACACAGTGCGGCTATTGGGCGCTGCGACTGTGGTGGGTATCTGGGAGGAGCAGTGGTGAGGGATGAAAGCGTCGCCAGCCGCACCAAATGCAGGGCGCAGGGCCTGATGGTCTGGCGCCAGGTTGAAAAATATAAAAGACAAAGAAGAGGCTATACATGATAGCAAGGGTGACTCTCTTGTGTAGTGGTGCAGGCCTGGTTATGCTGCGCACGCTGGCTGTGTATAGCTGCTTCGCCACGGCCACCGGCATTGTTGCCCGCACGGATGCAGTACACACCGCGGCCCACCAAGTCTGCCTACAGGTAGACATCATTTCTTGTAAGGAGCACTTCTGTGGAACCGTGTGGCACACCCCATTGTCTGGGAGTATATATGCCGTCAAGGAAGTGTGTAGCACTTGGGGTGGGGGGGGGTGGGGGGGGGGGGGGGTGTTTAACAGTGGCCAGATGGTCACCAGGGTCGGGCCACAAGCCACACTGTTTTATTTGAGCTAATCTGATACCCTCCTGACGGTCTGGGCACTGTTGAGGCTTCAAAGCGATCACTGTGCCTGACCTGGGGGTAATAGTTGCCAAGTACGTCACAGGCTCGGGGTGGTAGAGTTCAACCTGCGTCCAGCGTCGGTGCTTGCAGCTAGCGCTGGCTGCTGCGCTGTGCGCGGACAGCCTCAGCGTAGCGGCGCAGGCGATGCTGGCCAAAAGCACGGCAGCCGGTGACAAGCACACTGCCAAGGTGAGCAGTGCTCAGCCCGTCGGGAAAGTGCTGTGCATGGATGTTGTGCTTGCTCCTCTCCTGTCAGCCTGGCTGTTGGGCATGTGCGGTAACCTGGCTTGGTTCGTTCAGCAAGGGCCCTTGGTCGCTGCTCGGCTGGTGCTTGGAGGGGTTATGTAGAAGGAGGGGTTATGTATGAGACCCAACGGTGTTGCGGCCAGCCAGCTGCCCGGTCACCCCCTCAAATGGGGAACCACTGTCAGTCACTTTTTGCCCTTGCGCTCAACAGCTGGCGGCTGGCCCGTCGCTGCTGCTGGCGACCAACTTTGTGACATGACAGCTCTTACCCTGTTCCAACTTTCACATAATGTAGTGCAGGCGGTTGCGGACCGCTCGCTGCAGCTGGCAACCAACCTTGGATTCCTAGTCATGGCAGGGCTGGGGCTGGCCTCCCCATTTCTACCCCGCTTATTTACGACTGACCCAGCAGTTTTGGCAGCTATCAACCACACCATGCCCTTTGTGGTGAGTGCATGTGCTGCCTGGTATATATTTAGGGTGGCAGGCAGTGCGATCAGAGGAGGTACGGAGGTACTGGGCTGACAGGGTCCCATGCAATTCTGCTCTGTATTTCCTGGTGTAGTTACCCTGTTGGCGTGGGCACTGAACATCGTGAGCAGTGCTGTGGAGGTTGCCGGAGGGGGGCTATTCATCCTTGCAGCGGGTAACCAGGCTAGTTGTCGGTTCGCCCTATGCCATGCTGGTGAATAAGAGTGCCTACGTTGAAAGTCTCTCCTGACCTGCCTTGCTAGGATACGTTGTCCCATGCTTCCGAACAGTGCTGGGGAGTTGTAGGTCCCTGGCCGTACAGGTCGTCATACAAAGCATATGCCTGCTTGGCTTCTTGGGTGGGTGGCCGTGTGTGTGGGTGGCATTTATTTCTAGCTCCCCGCTGGGGGATGTCCGCCCTTTGCTTGCGCCATACCAGCGTCTTTCTTGCAGGCGGCCATGCAGACAATCTTCGGTGGCAACGGGTGTCCCTGACAGGCGGCCTCCTTTACACCACCCACCGGAATCTAAGCTGGCATATGCACCAAGTCCTTCCTTCCCCCCGCCTGTTTGCAGGTGGCGATTCAAATGTTTTACTCGCTCGGGTTTCTCATGGATGGTCTGGTTTACGGCACCGGCGGCTACCGCTACGCATCGGTAGCATCCGCCCTGTCAGCCGGCGCCTCGCTGGCAGTCATGCTGGGGGGCGCTGTGCTGGCGGACCGATGGGGCGCCGGCGCCGATGCTGTGCTTGCTGCGGTCTGGGCTGGCTTGACGGCCCTGCTGGCAGGGCGGTTTCTTACGGTGTATGTGCCGTTCCGCCTGAGGCTGGGACCATTCCAAAAGCTGGCGCCCGTGACTCGGAAATTGCAAGAGTAGGGCGCCGAGTACCAATACCGAGTGGGATGTGGAGTAAGCCTGACAGTTTGCGGGGACGGTCAAGCGGTGCTCAACTATAATGAGGACTTGCGCAACATGTGGTGGGGCTGCCCATTTGTCTCCCCTGAAAAGTCTTTATGCCTGCCTGTCAGGTATCCCCCGGTTTCTGTAGAGATCAATCTGTATTTTCCTATGATGGTGTATTGCTTCTATTCACTCAACTCAGCGGCAATGCATGCTGCCGACCTCTGTGTACTTAGAATTGGCCAGTTGGTATTGTCTGGTCCTGCTTTCAGGACAATTTCCTTGCTGCTTCATGTGTGCATGTATGTCTGATGTTTGTGTGCCCTCTGCGGTCCCAGGCCAACTGACCTGCTGTCCCTGTGGGTGAAATGCATAGCCATACCATGTCATGCTTGTGCAGCCCCTTGTTTATTTCAATATGAATATATCAGCCGACTTGGGCCCCTCTCTCCAGATGTGGGCGACTTATTGAAAATGTTTAATCTCTACGAGCCACTGGCTCTCAATATGCAACCTTATTCATCCATTCATGCAACCTTACTCAACTGCCTCTATCATGCAAGGCCGTGTACCTGCAGCCAAGCTTCAGTCAGGGCAAGCTTCAGTCAGGGCAAGCAATGCGCTTGCAGAGATATCAATGACAAGACAAGCAAATACGGCGCTTTGAAAGCCAACTCAGGCAATCCGGCAGCGTGCACTTCGTGCCCGAGCCCTCATGCCCTGTCAACAAGAGTCTTTCGGACCCCCTGCCACTATCAACAAAGAGTACACGAAGGTTTGGGTCAAAGAATATCAAGAGCTACAAGGAATGAAATGAGAAGGAACAACAGCGCATACCTGCTTCCAGACCCGTCAGGACAGTTCACCCTTACCTCGCATTGTTTGCATCATGCATGGTTTGCATGCTTCCAGCAACGAACAGAGACAGGCAAGACACAGAGCATAACTGCATAGAACCCTGTCAACCCAGCATACCCGTACCTCCTATCTGATCGCATTACCTACCACCCTAAATAGAAACAGGGAAGAAGCCCTAAATACTCATCAAGGAAGCACTGGGGCTGTGCAGTTGCCACACACCGCAATTTTCTGCCGGATGAGGCCAGTCACCTCCTCACCCCACGCACTCTTTTGCGATGCCCGTGCCTTGCGTGCAGTCTCGCCCCAGCGCTATCAACCAAGGCAGCGAGTCGGCTGAGAACTTGCGGGCAAAGAGGAAGCAGTCAGCCTGCAGGAGCAGGCAGTCCCGAGTGCAAGGTGGGTGCCTGTGGCGGCAGCGCCCACTAGTGGGCCCGCAAAGCCAGGCTGTCCTTGGGTGGCAGGCCACGGAACACCACATGGGGCTTCATGCGATCAGCGCTCCTCGTGGTTTAGTGGGATTTCAATGAGCGAGGGGCAAAGTAACTGGTTCTCAGCAGAAACAAGCCTCACCCATCAGCAGCATGGCTGGCGTCGCACTGTGAGCTGCTAGGCATATAACAAAGATGACGTATCAAATGGCAGACCACATCATGGTGCCCCTTCATGCCGTCCGGATCCAGCACGATAGACCAAGCCGTGTGCAGGGGCATCACACCTACCGACAAGGGCTTGTAGGGGCCTTGCCCAGCCAGCTCCCTCTGCCCTCCTTTCCTGTGAAACATACTGCTGGCACTGCGCATGGCTTCTGCAGCCTGGCATCCATTGGCCGTCCGAAGCCTGCATGGAGCAGACTTTGGGTGGTAAGATGGTTTCATCTTCAAGCAAAGTATGCCCGCCAGCTGGGCTGTGTAAGGTACACTCTGTATGAGCTGGTTTGCGCTTGCTGTAACTCGTTGAGGTTATCATGCTACAAAGACTTGGGCCGCACCACAGCAAAACCACAGCAGGTCAATGCAGGCCCCAGCTGAATCCCAGCCCCATTGCCGACAGCACCAGAAACATACCATGCACTGACATTGTACGCCTAACACCATACACCTGCTGCTACTTATATCACATGGGTTGCTATCTCTCCTCCAGTGCCACACACAAGTGCGCCCTGCCTTGCTCAAGCTAGTTCCTTCCGTACCTTTCTATAAGCTCCCGGTTCACTGACCGACCACGGTATACTTGGGGGCTCCACAGGCCTGGCTTCCAGTCAGTGTAGGTCAGCGAGTCCCGGCATGTTGTCTGCAGCAGGCGGCAGCAGCATGTTTGCCCCAAAGACCCTACTTGAGCACTCTCTGCAGAGCCA
The DNA here is from genome assembly GCA_001598975.1 of Parachlorella kessleri. NCBI lineage: Eukaryota > Viridiplantae > Chlorophyta > Trebouxiophyceae > Chlorellales > Chlorellaceae > Parachlorella > Parachlorella kessleri. The sequence goes on along the minus strand of BBXU01001219.1, from coordinate 14,444 downwards.
AGCTTGAGCGGACTTCCCTCGCTACTGTTAAGCAGTTGCAGGCACCCTAAGGTGCATTGCAGTAAACCGGCAACCCGATGCTACTAGCTCAATATTGAGCTTTCCCACCCGTTACGGCCTCATGTCACCCACTGAAGAAGGAGCGACGGCAAGGGAACGCCCAAGGCCTGTACCTCGTTATCCCTTCCATGCAGGGACAAGAGCGTCGCCACATAGTGCTCATCCGAGATGCAGTTCCTATCAGGCAACTCCGGCCGCCAGAGGTGCGCCAAGTACGGCGGCAGAAGGACCTTGCCCGGCACGTAGGAGTAGCACTCTTGCTGAAAGATACGCCATAGCTGGTCATCGCCAGCCACCAACTGCAGTTAGGCACACAGCCAAATCGGTGTGCAAGGGTGGGGGATGACTGAGTTCTTTTCTGACTGGCCACCTTTCAGCAGCGATCAGAGCCCCACTCTCAATGCCTACCGCCAGTCAGGGCCATCACTCCGACACTTGATGTATACCGCCAATTCTAAGGGGCCACTCCTCTCCTCTTCCCAGCTGGCCATACCAGTCCACACAGCAGGTCCAGGTCCACACAGCAGGTGCTATGTAAGAGTGCTGGGGCAGGAGACTGACCGGCACGTCAGCCTCAAACTGCCATTGACGACAAGCATGGAACCGAGGACAGCAAGATGAGACCAACCTGTGCATGCTCTCTGTTCAGAGCCTTCCATTGCGATGCCTTCCTCCATGTATAAAAGGTGAGATAGCCAGGGCGGTGCAAAGCAGGAGTCCACCTGGAGACACCCCAAAGCAAACGGCAGGGTGTTTCGCCTGAAACAATCGCCATACACAGGCGGTCTTGCAGCAAACATTTGCCACGATCCACAAACTTCCTTGCAACAGAGCACATGCACCAAGTGAAGACTGCATGGAACTCAAGATGCCACAATCAAAATGGAATGCACAAAGCAGTAGGCGGAGTGTTACGAGCGTGCCGGGAAACAAGCCGCATCAGTCAGCAACTGTAGGTACGGGCGGCGCAAACTAGGAACCACGCATGTGCACATTCATGCAGAATAGAGGACTTGGAGGCCCCACGCCCATGCAACCTCCCTGCTCGCCTTCTATTCAGCCCCTGCTCACCTATCTGCCAGCTTCCCTGGCTCCAGGCAAGCATTCAGTCGGCTCCTTGCCTCACTAAGCAGCTGCAAGTAGATTACGTGCGGCGGGTAGAGGGGTGCACAACTTTCGGACAGCAACACAAAGCGCTGGTTGCGGGGGTCCTGAAGAGCTGCCTTGAGCAGACGACGCTCCGCTTCTGCCTGCGGCGGTGCAGCAATAAGTAATAGATGAGAGATAGTTCTGCTAAAATTAAGGAGGAAAGTCCGCTTCTATTCGCAGAAAGCGGGTCTAGCCTAGCCAAGCAGGCCCCCCTTATCATGCTGCCGCGGGCCCCTGTAAGTGTGACCAACCAAACCTAGGACATTGGATACCCACAAAACACAACATAACGGTGCTGAAGTTGTTGGCGACAAGGGAACTCATGTCCCAGCAGCTAGTCCTCTGCAGGTGCCATAGCGCCTCAATTGTGGCGACACCGGCTGCATGATAGCTTTCTCGCGATATATATAACGCACAGTAGGGTGGGATGGCAGGAGGGGTGGCAAGAGGTGTCTGGTGTTGCTTCAAAGGTCGTGGGCACACTGGGAAACTCAGTCAACACTAGCTAGCCTACATGCAACCCTAGTTGACGGCTTCGTCTCTCGGCTCCTGCAGGGCACCTTTTCCACTCACCACAGTGTACTGACCCCATGCCACTTGCACCCTGTCGCGTATCTGGTACCCAGCAAAAATGGATCCTGCAGGCAAGCTTAAGATTGGCGTCTGAGGCAGGCTGATCAACCTTCAATGTCAGTTGCTAAGTGGGGTGAGCAGCCAAGGAAAGCCTATTCTGCAACAGGCTGATGCCGTGGCGCCATCGGAGCTGGTCACTCACTTGCAGAAAAGGCAAATTTGGGGGCAGTGTGGACATACACACTGAACAGCGCCTGCCTTGCGACCACGCCCGTAGGGTCAAGCTGAGACATAGCGCTAGGTGTCCCATCTCCAAAATTACCGCTGACTCTGCTGCTACCACTGCTGGGGTCCCTGTGACGGCGGGCTGCTGAGCGTGCTTTTGGGCCTCTGCGTGCCGAGAGGCTATCGCGAATCATGGAGAACTGGCTTGCTCCCAGGAGACCCCTCTGGCTCGTCATGTTGCCATCGTGGATGTTGCTCACTTGGTGTGATTTGCCCATGAGGAATTGGGGCTGGGAACACCCCAAGCACCCATCAGGCTGCTGCTTCCCCTGCCCTTTCTGCCCTCGCTGTCGCTCCTGACGTGTGCTGGATACGGAGAGTTGCTGGGACCCATATCGGGTCTGGGGCTTGCTCCAAGCTATACGCAGCCAGCCCAGCAGGTCATGCTGCTCATCGTCACCAGCAATTCCCGCCCGCCCGCGCTGCCCAACTAGTTGCTGAGGGGCTGCTGCTAAATCCCGGCCAGGGTATCTAGCCCCATCCACAGCTTTTGCAACAGGTGCAAGCCGCAGCTGTCTCCTAGCTCCTGGCTCCCCCAGGCTTGAAGCATGGGGCTCCTCAGCATCTGCCTGAGGTTCAGTGACCGGCAGCGCCTGGTGACTACCCTGCTGAGATGCAGCCGTCCCTTGACTTCTGGTGGGCAGAAGGCCTGAGTGGAATGCTGGCTCCATCTGTACAAAGTGAGAGGTGAATTTGTTGCACCTGTGTGTTTGCTGGCCTATCGCACAAGACGGGCAAACCAAGTTTGCAATGTGCACATTGAGGGTCCACATTGCACCCTCAATGTGCAGCGCTGTAGTAAGCAGTCCACTGAGGGCCACCGTGCTGTGGAAACGAAATTGAAGTCAAGGATTCAACCCAACCAGGTCCATACCTCTGCAGCCGTCTGAAAAAACTCCTCCCACATGCGCTCCAGGGGCAGCGGCCCACGAGCCAGGAACATGAGTGCCACGTGCGGGTATACTTTTGTAGGTGAAAGTGACGGCTCTGCCTCCTCTGCGAGTTCCCGCTGAAGTCCAGCGTGTGACCCCGCTGCCGTGTGAGCTGGCTTCCGGGGCTCAAGCTCAGACCCATGCTGCTCCATCTGCATGGGATAGTTTTGAACATAAAGCTTCACAAGCTACCTGGACTGTTAGGCGCTTGCTCGCTGGCCAGAAGGACCTTTTCCCACAGATACGCCCAACAAGGAGGCAGCAAGCGGTCTCAGCCCGAGGCTTGATAAGACAGCGCAGCCGGCTGGACTCAAAAGTAAAAAGTTGCTTGAAGCGAACTGCAAGCCAGTGGCCTCACCTGCCCCACCCTGAGGAACTGCGTCGCCAGGAGGAGGACAAGGGCTATCATAGTTACGAGCACAGCACCCTGCCTTGACCTCCAGCTGCGCTGGACTAGAAAGCGAGGGCTCATCGCTCTAGTGGCTTCAAGCCACTACTGAGGCTGATCAACAACAGCGCTCCATCGGTACCTAAGGTTACTTTGTTACAACAAGAAGAGGGGATGCCTGACGGAGCTCTGCGAGGCTTGAAAGACATCCCTCCCGCCCAACAAGACAAATTTGTAGTAAGACTTGGGGTTCTCTATATTTACCTCGTTTTCACGTTCTGTAGGCTATATAGCTCCCACTAGTAGGAATAAGTAACTTGGTAAGCAGGCAAGGGTGTGGGGTGCTCTGAGCGCAGCCTACCTAACCTGGTTCTGAACCCCCCGTAAGGGACCAAACTTGCTGTGGAGCGCAAGATGGCTGACAGTCAGAGCTCTCCCAAGGTTAAGGTTATCGACATGGCCAAGGCAACCCCGAAGGCACGTGTTGCCAGGGCCGCGCCCATCTAGGGATGTGTACTTGGTACTCAGGATGGAACCTCCGCCTGGCGGCTAGACTGACTGTGCACTTGCCCATTGTCCTTGCAGGATAGGTTTGAGGTGCCCAAAGGGAGCCTTCACTTCAGCAACGCAGGTGCGCTGCATCCCGCTAGACCCTGAGTTTGGTTTAAAGCCACCGCTGACGTACGTCACCAACTCCTGCAGGCACGCTGTCACTGGGTATGCTGGACAAGCCCAGTCTGAGAGTGCTTCGCTGGGATTACGAGGCAGCTAAGCAAGCCGAGAACGAGGTATTGCAGGAGCGCATGAACTCAGCCCCCGCTGGCCGCCGTCACGACGCCTTTTATCTCTATCTGGCCAACGTGCGGGCTGAGGAGCGTGCCAAGGGCTTCAATGCCTCCTGGGTAGGTTTGCAGGGTTCATGGGTGACTTCTGTGCCGGTGCTTCAGGCTGCAGCGCCTCCACCTCTCGTGCGTGGTGAGGAAATGTCAGAGGCGTTTTCGTTTGCTGTATATAGTATTACTACTCAGTTGACATGCTCAAGCCGGTGATGCCACAAATGCATGTGGTTCTGCAGGAGCGTGCAGCGGAGCGCTGCCGCCGTACGCAAAGGCTTGCGCACCTGGGGACCTCCACAGACAACTTCCTGGCCTGGAAGCATGACGATCCAGAGGGGTCCTCTCGGCCCTCCACCCCCCGCCCTGGCACCTTATCGCCCCAGGTGCAAACACTACAAAACACGCACACTTCCGATGTTTGGCTGCCACATGGTAACGTTCCTTGGGTCAATCTTTTCTATTGGCTGTGCCTTCTACACACATAGGGTTGAATGGTTTCGTGCAGCTGGCAAGGTGCAACATTCAGTTTGCTCGTTGCTGCCTGCTCCAGAGGCGTTATTTGTATTAGCGGTTCTCGGGAGCCGATTGGCAACTTGTGCGGAGGCACAGCCACTTTGATGCTCGAAAGCGATCCTATGTTTTCTCAGGAGCGGCCGCAGACTGCCCCTCCCAGCATGAGCCCCACCTCTTGGAACATGTGGAACCAGCCCATCCAGGCGGCCAGCAGCCCTCGGTTCCAGGCTCGTGCAGCTTTTGAGCACAAGCGCTGCACCACGCCTGACATGTGAGTTGGCGCAAGTGTCTGCAGATGGGTTGTTTGGCGGTTGTGATAAGGGGGCCACACAGCACGATATCCTAGCCAGGCATGTGACTGCGTTGGATAGTAGCTCATCACTGAAGACAAAGTGGCGTGGCGCACCATGCAAGACGCATTGCTACCTAGAGATGATGCTCCCTAGGCAGCCCACCACTCCTACCACTTGAAACCAGAAGAAGAGCTTGTGATGGACTGCAGCAGCTCATACCTGGCCGACAAACCTTGCTGTTCACCTCTCCTACAGGGATGATGTGAAGAAGCGGACCTATGCCAAGATTGCTGCCCAGCGCACTGCGGAGAGGCAGGCCCAGCAGGACCGGGAGGTGCTGCTGGCGGCCAAGTGGCCCCACGGAATGTCGGTGAGTGTTCCACCGGAGTGCTGTTGGACAGAGGATCTTGCTCGCTTGTGTTATGCCGGATGCCTGTTATATACAAGGGCCATGACAGTTCCAGACTCTAAGCATTAAAAAAGAATGGGGTTGCAGGCAACGGCCAGGAGGGAAGCTGCGCAGCAGGGCATAGTCGCGGCGGGACTTGGCTATGGCTTCCCTCTGTCGCTGCCCAACCGTCAGTATGAGGCCCTTAAACCCGGCATGAAGTGGTACTGAGTAGTGCCAGGTAGGCAACCGCGGCTAAGCATTATCTGGGTGATGGAGCGATTGCCCTCACGTCTGTCCAGGACCGGCTCCACTGGTGAGGCAAGCGGCGCAACGACTTGTGAGAGTAATAGGCTGCCCTTCAGTAGGGACAAGTGATAGATGTGCATTCTTTATTCGGATTACTTCTTGTATAGAGTCCATCGGCTGATATCTTCTTTACATCTCTTGTGTACTTGAGGCCTATATAGGAAGGGGTTCATGCAGGCTCCCTGTCTCCATGATATATTTAATATTACCATCTACGATAACGCTTGATGTATCTTTGTGATGCTGCTTTGAGTGCAGCTGTGAATGAAGAGTCCTACTACTAGGACATTGTAGTACGCAGGATGTTGTTGAGATGGCAAGCAGGAGTGTGCCTGGGCTGTTGGATTTGGCTGGGAGAAAGGCTGTGTAACAAGACGACGCTCTTCCTGTCGATTATATGCAGCTGGCAAGATTGCGGTGTTATAGTCGTGTCTGACATCTGAAGAGCCTGGCGCCCAAAGTTGCCCATAGTTGGCCGTGGCGCCCTACAGTCTGGGCAGCAGGGGCAGCACAGGCCAGGTCAGCAGTCCATGCAGATCCAAAGGGTTAGGCTTGGGTTCGGCGATCCATCAGCAACTGCTCATTGTGATCATACTAGGCGACCAGCGACGCGCTTGGTGCGTGCTAGTTCCTTGCCATGGCTCCAGATCCGGCCTATCGACATAAGCTGAGGCAAGCGCTGGATAGCGTGGGGCCTGCAGGAGACTATGCTGTGTCCGGCACGTTGGAGAGCATATTCCCGGGGCTTGAGGTTGAGGGAGTCGGCCCCGTGGGACTGCCCCTAACAGCGGTGCATGCCGAGGCGATTAAGGTCTGCTGCGAACCAGCGCCGTATGGCAAAGGGGAGGAAACGAAGCTGGATAAGGCTGTCAGGGATACATGGCAGCTAGACGCTTCCAAGGTTACGTTTTGCAATACGACAGGTGGGTGGAGGGAGGCTAGTCTAGGCAGGCCAAGGGTCTGTGGAGGGTGTGTAGAAACATATCTGTTGGTCAGCCGCGCGAGTCTACTACACAGAAATATTCCTCTTGGGCCAGTAAACCCAGGTGAAACGACTGTCTATAACGGTAGCTGCAGAAGGCTAAGCCCCCCAGCCCCCTTCCACACCACCACCACTGTGCTCCCAAATTGAACCCAGGGTCAAAGTCTCCCTTCTGCGCTTTTCATGCCTTGCAGAGTGGGCAAGCCTGCTAGCAGGCGCAGTTGAGAAGTGCTGCAAGGGGCTGGGAGTGAGTGCAGCTCTGCAGGTGTATGCCCAGCTCTACAAGCTGCTCCTGTATGAGACGGGAGGCCACTTTGTCCCCCACAGGGACACTGAAAAGGTGAGTTTTTCACGTTGGGATAGGCAGGGGTGTAGTGTATAGCTGCCTTCATTCATGACAGAAATGAGCAGACTACCGGTGGGCAGTGTTACAAAGGTAGTACTGGCAGGGCTCCCAATTGGTGGCGTGGCAGCAGTGATGGGGATTAGGCGGTCGTCTGTGCGGCTGTGCTGGTGCTGACGGGCTTGTCGCTGTGGCAGTGAGTCAGGAGCAGCAAAGCCTCTGAGGGCTGGCGGTACTTACTTCTTGCATTGCAGGTGGAAGGCATGTTTGGCACAATGGATATCCTACTGCCCTGCGCTTTTGAGGTGGGTGGTAACCCTTCGGCTGAGGGTCCGCATGCCTCGCCAGATATAACGTTCCTTCCTGTCGAACAAGGTTCATGCAAGTTCTCATACCTGCATCATGCAGCCATTGCTGAGCCGGACTGCACGGCGGCTGTCAAAGCCCACCGCTCTGGGTAGCCACAACTAGCACCAGATACTTGGATCCCCTGGTGGTCGACTCTGACAGAGCTCAGGCATGCCGTGGGGTGGGCGGGCATGTGTCCATGATACGTGAGCCATCATGGGAGTTCCAGAGCTGCAGAGGCCGTCGCATAACCTCGGTGTTAGCTCTACACTGTCGTTGCTGCCGTGCAGGGCGGGGAGCTGGTGGTTCGCCATGGCGGCAAGACAAAGTGCTTTGATGTGGCACCAGACGCGGCATACCACATCTGCTACTCTGCCTTCTACACGGGTAGGCGCTCCCACTCTGTGTGAGGGCAACAAGCCAAGCAGGGACTAGCTACTTGTTGCCCTGGACCACCTCTCTATGAGGCGTATGCCGGTATTTAGCTGCTTGCCGGTCACTCATAGAGGCACACAAGGGCAGCTGGCAGCAGGTTAATCCCATGCCGCTGAGCATTGTGCTGCTCACTGCCTGTCCATCATGCTGTTATGGCTGGCACACTGTTGACCCTGTGGTCGACCTCACAGTGTGTCACACAGGCATTGCTGGACACCGCCTGCCCTCCTTGCACTCTAGCCCTGACCCTCTCAGAGCTGCTGTGCTGTCCGCATGTGCTCGCCCTGCAGACTGCGAGCATGAGGTGAAACCAGTAAAGAGCGGCTACCGACTATGCTTGATCTACAACCTGGTCTGCGGGGATCAGGGCCCGCCACCCTCCGCCGGCGACCCCACTGGGGGGGCGGTACAGGCAGTGAAGAGGGCGGTACAGGAGTGGGCAGCCGACAAGAGCGGGCCTGAGAAGCTGTGCTATGTGCTTGAGCACAGGTGGGGGCGTTGGACATGATACTACCGATGATGCAGCCTCATTACTTCATTCTTCAACGCCGCTGTGGTGGTTACCTCTGTCCCCCCATCTCCTCCTCGTCTCTCTTAGGGTGGCAAGTAATGCGATCAGAGAGGAGGTCCGGTATCCTGGGCTGACATGGGCTATGCAGTTATGCTCTGTGCAGGTACACAAGGAGTGGACTTAAGGGGAAGCAGAGCCTCAAGGGACGCGACCGTGCTGCCGCTGACCTGCTGCTAGACGCGGCAGGGGGAGGGCTGGAAGTGAACCTGGCGGTTTTGACCAAGCACGAGAGCGGCTACACATATGACGTGGACGAGGAGTGAGTTGTGGCTGCGTACTGCAAATCAATCTACCGCGGGCTACCACCTGAACTGTGTAAGAGGCATTGGCATCGAGGCGAGGGGGAAGGGGGGGGGGGGGGTATGGGTCCATTTTGCAATGCCAGCACAGTGCTGTGGCTGTTATTGCAATGCTGTGCATTGGGTAGTGGAAAAAGGGTAAAAGTTTGATATGCCCCAGTCTGACACGCCTCGAACAAGCGAGAAACACAAGACTTTGTGGGCCATCCATACGTGCTTGGTGGGCCGACCTTGGCGGCACTGTGTGGACTGCAGCGCGCGCTACGGCATAGCCTACGATGAAGCTGAGGTCGACTTTGAAGAGGTCACGGAAACCACGTACAAGGTGCAGTTTAACCAGGTTGCAGCGCACCATCATTGTGCGGTTTGTTGCAACTTACGAGGTAGCGGTCAGGGAGAGGGTCAGACAGGTGGCACTTGTGACAGGATTAAAACAAACATTTTGCCAGCAACTGTATGGCCTGTCAACCACCTGCTCATGTTATGAGGTCGCTTGGGCAGCCACCGGCTCCCCTCTGGCTGTTGATGTACAGGACTGGGGGTGGTCTGTCCCATATCCAAGCTGTGTAGCTAGGCTTGACAGCTGCTCCTTGTGTTGCAGCTCTCAAGCGTGGTCCCTCTCACTGGGCCTGGTGTTGCCGCAAGGAGAATGAGGGTGGATGCAGAGGAAGAGATACTGCAGGTGACAGGAGGAGGCCCAAGGTGTAATGGACTCATTCATGTGTACTGATGTGAGCTGACAGGAAGTGCGAACTTGATTCTTATTTCCTCAGTCACGCACTATAACGAAGGGACCCAAGCCTGGAACCATGCATGTGCAGAGCGAGGAGTTCCTTAAGAAACTTGGAGGAGGCCGACTGGCATGGAGTTCCTAGATACCCTGGATCCATGCCTGTGCAGGATGAAGAGTTCCTAGATACCCTGAAGGAGTCCGATCAGCGAGTGGAACCCACCGGGAACGAGGGAACCACCCTGGACAAGTAAGTGAAGGGCTGGCTGGCTGGCTGGCTGGCTGGTAGTTTTTCAGATGGCCATGACCCTGGAAGGGCTGGCTGGCTGGCTGGCTGGCTGGCTGGCTAGTAGTTGTTGAGATGTCCATGACCCTGGACAAGTAAGTGAAGGAGGCCAGCTGCTGAGTCTGACGGGACACTTCCCTGAAGACCTCGTCCAGTCTCCGAGAGTCGCCTGCAGCGCGCTAACACGTGGCCTTGTTTGCACGACACCCGACAAACTGCCAGTGGTGGCTAGCAAGGACCATGCTGGGAAATCACCGCTCAGGGTTCAGGCGCGCTGAGGTTCACACTCAGCGGGACTTCTCAACTATGCCACACGATAGGGTGGCGTGGTTCTGTGTGAGGGCTGATACTGGAATATGCTGGCTCTTGATTGCGTTCCAGGGCGGCAGGGTGTCATGAGGAGACCAGAAGTGTGCCAGCAGACTGGGACGCTATGAGGTGCGACCCAGTGCGGTACAGTGCGTTGTACTGCATGCTGCAGGTGGTACCGCTGCGCTGCGCTGGTCATGTGGCCCTCCAGCAAAGCGTATGCCAACATGTGCCGCGTCAACATCCAAGGCACGACTGCATGGCTGGAGGAGCGGCTGGCGCAAGTGAGAAATTTTCCCTCAGCTTGTATTACCCACAAGGGGTTGGCAGGGGCTGGGGGGTCCTCTACCTGCAGAGGGTGAGATGGTGTCTTGCGGCACAGGACTTTGAGGCAGCGTTGGGTAGCTGAACCGTCACACATGTGCTACTGCGTTCTGCAACCCCAGCAAAGCCCTGTGGACATAGAACACAGGGAATCTCCTGAAATACCCACACTTGCACGTCTTGCCCTTCCAGTGGAAGCAAATAGGGCATAAGGGCCCCCTCAACAAAAAATTTAGCTGCTTCGCTTCCGCCTTCCATGCAGGGCCCCCCGGGGGCGCCAGAGCGCCAGTGTGCAGCAGCTATAACCGACTACATGGCCACTGCCCGGCTGCACCGCAAGCACTGGAGAAGCTGGCCTCGGTATGAGGGCAGCTCAGAAGATGAGGAGGAGTCTGAACCAGAGCATCCCCCAAGAGTGCTGGGGCTAGTTACTTCTTGGGGAGGATCCCCTGGGGACGTGCCGCCTGCCCTTTGTACCGGCATTATGGCGGCCCGGAAGGGCGCGGGGCGGGCTGGGTACGGCTTTTCTGACGCGGTGCGAGACCTGGAGGAGGCAGAAGAACCAGAAGAAGAAGAGGAGGAGGAGAGTGAGGGCGCGGCAGGGGGCAGTGACAGCAACGGCGGCTCCGGCAGCGAGGACCTGTCAGGGTCAGGTTCCGCCGGGGGCCTCCCGCTGAGGGCGGTCCGCAAGGGCGCTGGGCGACCCGCCTTTAGCTTTGATGACGCTGTGTGTGAGGATGAGGAGGAGGAGGCAGGGGATGATGACTCATCAGGGGAGGATGCTGGGGACATTGGCAGCCAAGGGGACCCCCAGGAGGCCGAGGTGTCGGTGCCCTGCGTGAGGGCCATGCTGGGCTGCCTGCTGCGCTTGGGAGACGCTGAGCTGGCGAGGCGCTTCCTCGCTCAGGCCATGCCAGGTGAAGGTAACCTGCCTTGTTCATGTGGGTACGTGGTTTTTGGGGCTACCTGGTTTTCGAATGAGCAGCTGGGAGGCAGTTGTGGTGGGGCCAGGTTTACTCGCATTAGAGGAGCGCATGCTGCTGCCCTCTGACTGTTCTGACACCTTCTTCCAGGCAGGGCTGCAGCTGCTTGTCCCATACCTGGTCTTTCCACATACCCAATGAGGCTCAAGCCACGCTCCCTCCCTCACAGGAGAGTCCTCCTCTCTGGTGCTCCCTGAACCTGTGTGTTGCGCCGGAGCCTGTGCCTGGCCTCTTGCTCATTAAGACAACACAGTACCACGCAAGTGCTGGGCACCATGCCGTTGGGTCAGGTCAGGTCATACCAGCCTCCCCTCCCCCTTGTTGCAATGTGCAGGCAAGCTTCGCCTGGCTTTGTTCCCTGACATCCTGAGGCTGTGCCAGCACTATGGCTGGGCTGCCATGAAGGAACCCCTGGAGGAGTTAATTCAAGCCACTGCTGCCTTGAGGAAAGGGCTGACCCAGCTGGTGGGCTTGCTGTACCACCTGGCAACAGCAGGTGGGTTTGGAAAGCTGCGTTCGGCCAACCTGCAGCTTGACAGTCGGGCTCTAGCAGGTGGTGTGTGCTGCATACCCTACTTGCAGCAGCAGCAGAAGCAGCTCGTGAAGGTTTTACTGCTTGATTTGCGCATGGAGTGAAGTCTTTTGCACTGCTGGGCACCCGGCTGACTCGTGGTTGTGCATTTTGAGGTACTAATTGACGCTGCCAGACGCCAGCAGTCATCGTCACACGTCATGCTGCGTGGGTGCCGCCTTCATTACAGAGCCACACAACATGTTGCATCATGCTCTCATGGTCTCTCCCCTCCTACCCATCGCAGCCCGCGGCAGCCCCGAGGTGCTCCCAGTGCTGCTTGCTCTGGCTGAAGCAGTAACCGCCAAGCTCCAGCGAGAGCGAAACATGCGGCGGTCGGGCTGGGGCAGCCCGTATGACCTGGAGAGGCTGGCTAAGAAGCGGTAGGGGCCGGGCTGGTTTGTGGGGCGCTTGGTGGCAGGCCTGCATTTGGTTCCAGGTGACGTGGGTGGCATATGACATGAGGTGCCAAGATATGGTGGAAGTAAAGTGGGGTATTGCACTTGGCAAGCACTGTGTGACGGAGTGCTAGAGGAGGGCGGAAGCAGCTCTTGTGGATTTGGACAAGAAGGCTCCTGGCAAGAACCACAGCTTACCCACTGCTCATCAACAGCCGACCAGCTGCCTGGCCCGCAGGCTGGGAGCACATGTTGGGCGCCGCTGTGGACGCTGTGCTAAGCCGCCCGGAGCGCTTCTCCCTGGATGCGGCCCTGCTGCCCGCCTGCCCCATCATAGTACAGCTTCTGGGGAAGGAGGAGGCATCAGGCATGTGGGCTTGTTGTGTGGATCTAGCATGGGTCGTCTCGTGTGGTTGAGCAGAGGTTGCACCGCCCACATGCATGCAGCCAGGCATGCCTGCCAACATGATGCACCGGGCGCAGGGCAGAGGGAGGCAGCAGGGAGGGAGGGAGGTAGTGAAAGGCCCGGGGGTGTAATTGTATTGTGTTGGCCGTATGCAGCTCAAAATATTTCAAAGTGAATTTGGCAAGCTAGGGGCGGCTCACACTGGCGATGTGTGAGGCTGCCCTGCTAGTTTGCCAGCGCATAAGCCAACTGCTGCTGGCACCAAAGAGAGGCGGGAGCTCCTCCGTTGCCGCTGTACGCCCCTGGTTGGCACACTGCAAGCAGCTTCCAAGCCCTGCAGGGGTAGCCCATTCGCCAAGGCTGAGGCCCTGGGGGGCATGCATCACAGCCTAATCCAGTCTGCGCTACTCTATCATCGTATCACCACCTGACCATGCTGCCGCAAATCCCCCGCGATGGGGTGCGCCTTGCAGCCTGCCCCGCACTTTCACATGCTTGCTCAGAGCAGCCCCTGGAACGCCTACTCCAACTCTTCCCTGCCCGCAGGCTGCCAGCCCTTCTGCCGGCTGCTGGCGCATGTGACCGCGGCCCTGGAGCAGCGGTGTGGACCCAAGCCCAAGGCGCCTGAGTCGTGGGCCATCAAGATGACCTGCCCCTGCGCAGACTGTGGGGAAGCCTCGGTGGGTTGGGGACCCATCTGAGCTCCAGGCAATTCACGTGCCTGCACGTGGTACGTCATTGTGCAGTGCAGAGCAAGTTCTGTCGTGTGGCGTGAGCAGCGGCTGTCTAGACCTAGGTCTAGGGCGGTTGCACCTCCCAAACAGCCTCCCCACTGTAACAAAACTAGGTTGGAGGCTGCGGACGCACATGCAGAGTTCTTTCAGCACTAGGGGTGAGTTCCCAGGAGCTGCGCCCGGTTGGAGAAAGAATCTCCTGCCGCAATCTGGCCCCACACATGGTGCACTACCGCCCTGGCTTGGCTGGGCTTTCTGGGCTTTCTGGACGGAAAACTGTGTCAATACAGCAAAGACTGCTTCTAGACCTGGACGCACTCTTCACCACCTCAAAGCGTCTCCTGGCTACCGTCTCTCTGACACCCCTGTGTCCCATGCAGATCTTCTTGAAAGATCCCAACAAAAGGGAGGCCCGCTTTGTTTGGGCAGGGAAACGGCGGAAACATGTGCAAAGGTCAGTATGTCCCTATGTGCATGCCTTGCAGCCGTAGGTATATCACACATACCGCGCAATGGGCCACTGGTGTGCATGCGTTGCTGTTCACGATACGATGTGAAGCCTCTGTGACACTGCTGTCCAGTTGTGCTGTTCGTTCTGGGCTGAATACGCATCTATTTGTAAGCCTCATGTACCTTCTCGACATATCACCACACCACACCTACTTCTGTCAGCACCTAGTCAGTGACAAGCAGCAGCACTAAGCATAAGCGGGGGTGGGTTTCATTTCGTTCCCATACAGCCAGCTGAGGAAAGCAAGGGCAGATGTGAACTGCACCGAGGACAAGTTGGGGCGGACATTTGCCCTGGTCATCACGAAGCACATGGGCAGCTATGATCAAGCTGTCGCAAAGCATGACAAGGACCTGACAGCACTACGACAGCTGCGGGAGCTGCTGGCCACGCCAGGTGTGTGTTGTGTGTGTGTGGGTGTGTGTGTGGGTGGGGGGGGGGTGTGTCTGTGCGCGTGGGTGTGGGTGTGGGTGTGGGTGTGGGTGTGG
>BBXU01001207.1:0-16728 GCA_001598975.1 Parachlorella kessleri | reverse complement strand
ACCACCACACACACACACACACACACACACACACCTGTATACCGCATGCCCCGCCCACAGCTCCCCTAATACCCCCCTACCTGTATGACTCATGCCCCGCCCACAGCTCCATGTAAATCCCCTACCTGTACGACTCATGCCCCGCCCACGGCTCCCCCCTCGCCCCCCTACCTGTATGACTCATGCCCCGCCCACAGCTCCCCCAGAATGCCCAGCGACGGCAGCACCACTTTGACGATGGGCTCCAGCGGCAGCTGCTGGATGACTCGGGGCGCCCAGGGCCACCTGCAGCCCAGCAGGCACAGCAGGGCATCGCACAGCGTCCACAGCGCCACCTTCCTACAGGGTTCTCCGTGGTAGCTGGAGGATGAGAGGCGCCTAGGCCAATCTTACGCACGGCAGGCACAGCAGGTCAAGGTATGCAGACGCGGCACGTCGTGAGAATGCTCTCGCTCGTCGCTGGGGGGGGGCAGGCGCTGAGCACCTAGAACAGGCAGAGCAGGCGAGGGACCCCAGCAGGCTCAGCGCGAACACTAACAGATCACCATCAGTATGCCAGTAGGTCAGGCAGCAGCCCTTCACCGGCATAATCACAGGAACCCCACTTGCAACCTGCTGACCAACCTTCAGCCCCAGCTAGCATCTGGCTGCACTTGCGGTCCGAGGATCCCCCCGGGCTGGCGATGGCTGGGCTGACGCTCCACTCTTAGCGCAGCTGATGCTAGCGGTAGAGCGACTCCCGGGAACCCAAGCAACCTCACAAACAGGCCGTCGTACCCCCGGTCGTATGTTGGAATGCACTCTAACAATCCTCTCCGTCTCCACGCTATGACTGGTTTCATACGACTATGCCCACTGCCCCACAGGCCTGGCATGCTTTACTGCTCTTCAATTTGCCCCACCGCACACCCCCCCCCCCCTCTCTGCCCCTCTTTTACCCCTTAGGACCCGCCCACCTGTACCAGCTCCGGCTCTTGAAACTTTGCTTGTTTGCCAGGCTCACTAGGTAAAATTGGAAGCCAGCGACCATCCACCACGTGCCCCACACCTGCGACAGGACACAAGTGATGCACCTCACCGACCTGCCAAAGCGGCCGGCACCCCAGAACATCATGCGCCCAGGCAACAGCAGCTTCCTCAGCAGTGGATGCACCATGCGAAACCCGCCCTTCAAGAACCCTCGCGTGCCAGGCTCAGACGCAGCGCAGCTGCATGACGGAGGCCGGTCCCCCACTGCTTTCTCCAAGGCCTCCACCGGTGCAGGCCAAACAGTCTCAACTTGATGCGGCACAGGGGATTTTCAGGCTCGAAAACGCCGATCAGCCGACACCACTCACTATAAAGAAGGTTCCAGGGACGACGTGCCCCAAGAAGGCACCTGCAGCGCAGGAGCAGGGGCCTTTACTAAGCACCCTGGTGGTGCTTCCCAACCTTGCACGTAGGCATTTCACGTCCAACGGCTGGGAAGCGCAGTTGACGGCAAGTGCGCACGTACCGTGGATATAGTAATAACTGCCGTCTGGGTTACGCCCCACGCTGTTGTGGTACTTGTCATGGGTGCCCATGCTGTCTCCGCCTGCCCCGGCCGTGTGGTTGTGCACGTGATGATGACTGGCTTCCATGTCCATGGTTGAAACCTAGTTCTGCAACGTGCAAGCCCAGACGGCACCGGCACCTCCTCGGTGTGTTCAGTCGCTGGAAGCTGCAGGAAGCCCAATTACAAACTGTGTTCCTTACGGAGTCTTGCAAGGCGCTGCAAGGCCTGGCCGTGTCCTCGAATGAGGCAAAGTGGGTCCACGTAACCCCTGGCTTGGCGGTTGCGCCTAAGAAACTCAAATGCGCAGAAAGATCCAGCCGGGACCTGTCTGAAGTCTTATTCATGTACGCCGATTACCGATAAAATCATCAATTATAACCTTCCATGTAACACGGAAAGTAAAGGACACCCGCTACAACTCCAGCACGCATGCCGGCGTAAGCCGACTAAAGCCCACAAGGCCGACTGCCGACCAGGCCTTACTCCTCCCATATCTGTCAACATATGTTACAGAAGTGGTGGCAACTGGTTGAGCGGACGCATTGTGTCCTGGAAGCGTCACGTGGCAGTCAGCCACCCTCTTCTTCCTGCTCAGGCAGACAGGGGTATTGCTGTCCCGCTGATGCCTCGGCCTTACGCAAGAAGTTTTCCCGAGGGAATATTCTAGACCTGCCCTGTGCTCCCTGGCCAGCACGGCCAACTGCCTGGCAGCAGCCAGCTACCTCGCAGTTGCAGTACCGTGGATAGTACCCAGCATCGCTTACGCTCGCCATGTGTCATATTGGGTTTCCAACCCTGGTCTTTCACCTGCAAAACGCAGCTACGGCGGGGCGCTGCACCGAGTCGGGCAGTGCTCTCTGCCCTTGTCCGCCAAAGTCAGCAGCAGCTATGTCAGACATGCTTTATGACGCGCAGCTTGAGCTGGCCAGTGAGCACAGCTCAACAGGTTCGGCTGTTGCGCCAGCCTTGGCCACAACTGAGGACGGCACGTTGGACAAGGAACACTTCGAGCAGTGGGTGTTCAAGGCAAGCATCGTGTGGGGGCAGGTTTTGTGGCCCTAGGCTTCGCTGTGGCTCTCGCTTAAGCTCGGCGGCAGCGTGCGCTGCTGACTTGCCATGCCCAAGCTCGATGTCCCTCCTGCAGGCAGCACTGCACCCCCATGGGCTTACTCATCCTGCATGCCTGCCCTACAACACCTGGATTTCTGGTGAGGCGAGCTTTGGCAAGGGTGCTGTTTGTTTACAGGTGGCAACCTGCTCCATCAAGTCTGCACATGACTGGAGCAGCTGCCCCTACCTTCATGATGGCGAGACTAAGGCACGGCGGAGGTGCCCACAGAAGTATGCTTACACCTCCATAGCCTGCCCAAGCATGAAAGAGGTGCGCCTGCGCTATGGCAGGGGAGGCGGCATGGTGTGGGCACTCACATGGTCAAGGGGAGGGCTCGTGATAGGCATCATTGCCGTGCTGTAGTACTGTTGGCTACCTGTGGTGAGCAGGTGTGCTTCTGAGACGTGGCCGCTTGGCATGTGGGTCCTGCAGGAGGGCTTCTGCCCGCTGGGCGACACCTGCCCCTTCGCGCACAACGACTTTGAGTACTGGCTTCACCACACCAGGTGGGCACACTTAAGCGTTTCTCTGCGCCCGCCTTGAATCAGCAGTTTGGCTGCTACGCACACGAGTTGTCAGCGGGTGGCATGCCTCTGGCTGAGATGTGCATGGTGGCTGCGGGGTGGAACCCCTACCCGGGGTATTTGGCTGGGTAGCAGGTCTGACAGGGAGTCCCCGCCTTTGAGCTCCTGGGCGCATGTGGCCATAGAGCTCCCCAAGGTTGGAGTGACTTGCCG
This sequence comes from Parachlorella kessleri, assembly GCA_001598975.1. Lineage (NCBI taxonomy): Eukaryota > Viridiplantae > Chlorophyta > Trebouxiophyceae > Chlorellales > Chlorellaceae > Parachlorella > Parachlorella kessleri. The sequence continues at coordinate 13,343 of BBXU01001207.1, read as the reverse complement.
GCTGCAGGTACCACACCTGCCTGTGCAAGAAGGGCGAGCGCTGCGACCGCAAGTTCTGCTTCTTTGCGCACGTGCCCGGCGAGCTGCGCACACCCGCGGAGCGCCCCAAGCTGCCGCCGGGCGCCACCGCCGCCGCGGCGGTGCTGCGGCGGCCCAAGAAGGAGCGCTTGGCCGGCGGCGGTGCAGGGCCTGACAGCCCTGCCGCAAGGCACGGCCCGCGGCAGCTGCAGCCGTCCAGGGTGCTGGGTACTGCAGCTGTGTCGGCCCCTCCTGGCAGCCCCGGCAGTCGCCCGCCTTCAGGGGACCGCAGCGCCAGCGGCTACCACGAGGATGGCGCCAGCGCCAGTGCCCACCGCTTGCAGGGGCTGTCGGCTAGTTTGCAGACTGTCACCCTGGGAGAGGAGCAGGCCGAGGGCAAAGCTGCTGCTGGCGGCAGCCAGCCTGGCGACGCCCTTGTGAGCCCCTTTGATGAGGCTGAGAGGCAGCAGGCCTTCTCGGCGCTGTCGAGGCCCTGCTCAGCTGCCCTGCCAGGGCAGGGAGAGGTGAGCAGGGGCAGTGAGCAGGCCACCAAGTGGCGTCTGCAGCCTGCGTGTTGTAGGTATGCATGGTCAGGTTTGTAGGTGGGCTCGTCGCCAGCTGTCAGGTTTGTAGGTGGGCTCGTCGCCAGCTGTCAGGTTTGTAAGTGGGCTCGTCGCCAGCTGTCAGGTTTGTAGGTGGGCTCGGCGCCAGCTGTCAGGTTTGTGTGGGGTTCAGAAGGCTGTTGCTGCCCTGCAGACTGGCTCCTCCCACCTGGGTATCACCCCATGGGCTTGGGTCAGGCATCCCTCATGTGTCGGAATGACACGTGGAGGGTTGGGTGGTAAGATGCTCTCATTTGGTGAGGGGGAGCATGGTTCTCAGTAGCTAACAGCATGCCACCCTCTTCAATGTCCGTTTAATCTGGGCTCTTGTGCGCATGAGTGTCCCACCCCAGTGTGGTTGTCTTGTCGGGCCTTATGAGGCTCTCGCTGACGCTGCTGGCACTCATACCAGCCTTGTTGTTGCTGTTGCAGGGCATGACGTGTGGCTTGGGTGCAGCTCACCAGCATTCAATGGCCCCTGCGGCTGGGTTTGACAACAACGGCCTCAACCCCACCACTCCCACGGCCTCAACAGTGCTGGAGCAGGCGGAGGCACGCAGCCAGTTCCTGGACATGGAGGGCTCGCAGCAATCCCACGGCAGGGGGCTGATGGTGGTGAGTTCAGAGTTTGTGTCTGCCAAACCTCGCACGGCGCCGCCGCCCAGGCTGTTTGGTGCAGCTTCGTCGGCTTCTTGGGAAGTAGAAAATGGGAAGTAGCAAAATGCGGAGTGCGTTGGCAGGTGGCGAGAGGCAGCTTTGTTGTTAGCCTACTGTTCTTGCTGAGAGGGGGCGGCTTGTCTGGCTGCTGGTATGGCTGGACCGTATCGATGCTTACCCAGTGGCTTGGGTGTTTGTGTACAGGATGACGTGAGCCGTGCGCTGATGATGGACATGAGGAGGATTCAATATACAATAGTGCACTGACTTGCTATTCTTGGCTGACCAGTTTGCGTGTGGTTGTTGTGTACAGGATGACGTGAGCCGTGCGCTGATGATGGAGGTTGCCCGCGAGCTCTCCGAGGGTCTCATCGACGCAGCGTCCGCCACGGCACTGCTCGGCAGGGTGCTGCCTGCCCAGGCACTGGCCCAGCTGTCCTCCGAGCTGCAGGTGCAGGCGCACAGCCGCTCCCAGCTGGCACCCGCCAGGGGCGGCGACCATGGCTACTCGCAGCAGCAGCAGCAGCAGCTTGACCACCACCACCACCTGCACCAGCAGCAGCACCACGAGCAGCAGCAGCAGCAGCAGCACCTGCACCAGCAGCAGCAGCAGCAGCTGCTGGAGGAGATGGACAGCGAAGCGCTGGGCGCGGCGGCAGCGGCGCTGGGCAGCGCTGGCAGCCCCTGGCTGGGGGTGCGAGCAGCAGGGTCAGCAGCAGCAGCAGCAGCAGCTCAGCAGGCTGCAGCTGGGGGGTGCCTCTGGCGGCGGCCCTGTGGGCAACAACACCTGGGAGCTGGGGATGGCTGCTGAGGCTGGTGATGGGGTGGTGGCGCTGGGTGGCTGGACGTCCTGGCAGGGCTACAGCGTGCCGGCGGCGGTGAGTGGTGGCTGAGGTGTAGATTCAGCAGTAGTTTTCCTCGCGTTCAGCAGCAGTGTTCCGTCGCAAATGTAGTGTGTGTTACATTGGAGCCACACATGCTACTGTACGGGTGTGGTGGGTCGGCAGGGTGGTGATGTCTTGGAGCTGCCTCAGTGGAACGGTAGTGTCCCTGTTGGGGTGGTAGTGTGCGGGCGTGCCCTGGGTTTCATGCCTAGCGTTGCTTGCATCCTTGTATCAAGCACAATTCTGCCTGGTGCTATACTGGACCGCTCAAATGCAAATGGGGGTGTCTCCACATGCCGTTGCATGTCTGTGCTGGGCAGATGTAAGTGCTCGGTGCCTTGCCGCAACACCACCTTAGCCCGTCCATGATCCCGGCTCTCGGCTTCTTGCTGCTGCAGGTCAACTTGCAGCCGGCCTGGGGCAGCTTGGTTATGCACCCCTCAACCCCAACGGGCCATGCCACCGCCCTGCTGCCCCCTTCCAGCCCCCTGGGTTTTGTGGCGCGGTCCGCCCACGGCTTGCCCGGGGTGTCGACAATGCTGACTGGGTCAGGGGTAATGCCAGCAGGTGTGGGGTCTTACCAGGGCCTGCAATACTGAGCCAGTGCCAGGGCCTGCAGTACTGAGGCAGTACCAGGGCCCGCAGTACTGAGGCAGTACCAGGGCCTGCGGTACTGAGGCTGTGGAAGTCACCCAGGTTGGGCAGGCGGAGACCCTACCATTGTGTATTGGGCTGGTGGAATTGCTCTTGCAAGCAGAAGCGCACATGCTGGCAGCAGCGTGGGAGCGGTGGGTTTGATGCGAGAGGCTGATGTGGCGGCAGTGTGAGTCGTCGGGAATCATTACCCCCGGTATGAGTACTAAAGGATAGTTTACTTTCCTCAGGACCGTGTATGCCTTGCACCTCTAGATATATCTGGGGTATTGTGTGGTGTAAGTATGGACTTCTGTTTTCACGGGGTGTTTGTGGTCATGCTGCTGGTGGCATGCTGTTCCGGCAGCCTAGGCGCGTGTGAGAGGGGTACTCAGGATTATTAGGTATGACTCACGGCTCCTGTGAATGGCTTAAATAATCCAGGACTTGAAAGCATCGATTGAGACGTGTGCGTAGCGAGAGTAAGCTGAAGTTGCCAACTGTAGGCTGTATGGTCCAATTGCTCTTGCCTTGCTATTTCTTGTCCCAAGCGTTGCCCGCTTTTTCCTCTACCTGCTGTCTGCTTTGTTTTTTCCCCACCTGATATTGATGCCTACAATAAGCCAAGCATGCTTCCGCCCTGCTTCTTGCTTGGGAGGTACACCTATGGTGGGACCTTCATAGGCTATGCCAAGTGGGGCCCTGCTAAAATGTGATGCTCCCTACACGCTTGCTTTCACCAAGCCTTCCTGCGCTTTGTGGCTCTCCCTGGTTTCTTTGCCTGTATCGAGAATCAAGACCCTTTATGGACTTGCGCTTTATATGAGTTTTTTTATGTTAATGTTCTGCAAGCACCGCTAGCACCTGTGGCAAACATACAGCCCTGCTGCCGAGTGAATTGTGCAATTGCTCTTCATTGCTCTTGGTACTAAGCTTGTGGCCGTGGCATGACGACCCTTTTGAGTGCATGCACATGCAGTTGTGCTGTTGGCTAATGTTGCATGTGGCGTTTCATTAGAGTGTGAGCCCATGTGAGGTGTATATGTCGACTTGGGGCAGGAGTTGGGATCCAATTGAGCTTGCCAAGTATGGCGGTTGCCCGTCATCATGGGGGGTTGTTGGATGATGCTGAACTTTATCAGTAAATGATAAATGAAGGAACTGGTGTAAAGCTCAAAAGAGCTGTTAGGTGCGGCGTGCTGGCTGCTGCAAAGGAAGAGATGGGCAGTGTTGCTCTACACCCTAACTTGGAAGTGTACAATGCGCATCCAGCACTCTCCATGTCTGCCCTCCTGCTCACTTGGGTTCCACCGCCTCTGCTCAGCAAGGCTTGCTTAGCACGCTGTGACCTCCTGCAAGACTGGCCATGTCGGTGCAGCAGGTTGCCACCCAGTGTGTGCTGCGTGCTGATCGCATTCTGAGACGTACATGTGAAAGCTCTCAAACTCTGCTTGAAGCCAGCTGCGTTTCCACCATGCGCGCCCCCTCCCCCCCCCCCCCCCACACACACCACACGCACACACACACACACGCCGCGAAGCAGCAAGCCTAATGGTAAGCCAGCAGGCTCTCAGGGACTGGTTTGACAAGTGGCGGTCGGGTTGTCTTGATAATGCAGGCCTCTGTGTAAGCCAGGCCGGTATGTACCTGCATGCCTGTTGCTTGCACTGCCGTTGCATTGGGCAGGCGTCCCAGAGAGTGTCATTTGGGCTTCGCAACCGAATCCTTTCCACACTTGCCGCTGGTACGCCTAGCAGTACGCTGGGTGTACAGCCTCTGCCGGTACGTACAAACTTTGTAGGGGCGGAGTGTTGAGACAGGTGTACAAAGTGGTTGCTGGGCACGTGTGTGGCAACTCTGGTCGCAACTCTGGTCCCTAAACAGTACATACCTGACAGGTAACAAGTGACACTGCTGACATTCCCTTCTGGAAGATCTCTCAGCAGCAAGGATAGAATGAACGAAGAGCTAAGAATAAGATAGTTGCATCCAGTGGGACTCCTCTGCACCATGCTCTGAACGATAGGAGCGTCCGTGCCCTGCATGCCTGTTTCCACACTTTCGTTGACCTGGTTCTCAGCGGCAGCTGAAGGCTGGCAAGTCAAACTCTCAAGTCTGTAAACCAGGTGCTTTGGAGCCCCAGTCGCTTTCGCCATTGTTGGTCGCCCTTGGTCATACCTAGATAGGCAGCCTCCTGATCCCACTAAGCGCAAGTGAGACAGCAGCTGTGGCACCCTCGGCGCCGCCAGCTACCCACCCGCTACAGGGTTGATCTTCTTCACTGCTGCCCGTGGGCACAAATTTTGGCCCCGCTCTCTCAGCCAAGTTTTTGTGCCCCCTATTTTCTTGTTGGCCAGCGGGGTAGGCTATGCGAATTACTGGGGTAGAGATGACTGTACTGACAGGCCTGGCCCAGGTTTCACTTGACCCATGATATGCTTCGGGGATGACGGGGGAATGCCTGGGAACGAGGGAACTGATCCCTGCAAGACCATCAGGCATATTCATACTTGTACGCGTGTTCAAAAACTTCCATCCAGGAATGATCTTTTTCAAGAACGAAGATGGAGCTTTAGACGAATGCCCCAGAAATCATTTTTTGGTGAAAATAGAAGGGTAAGGAAGGGGTAAGGCTGCGGGTAGCTCCCAAAGGGCGGGACGTAGAATATCCAGCAAGTCTTACGGACTGCGACAGAGCGTCGTGTTATATTCGCAACCCAAATATATACTCTCGTGCGTCAAGCACAGAACGTGAGCTGCCTGTGCGCAGGCCTCCTGCGGCTAGCCAAGCTTGGGTGTCTTGTCGCAACATGTCCCTGGGCAGGGTGGAGCTGTTTCAAGGCCAAAAGCCTGCCGAAGCAGCTGCGTTTGCCTTTCATGCCACTGAAGGGGAGGTTTCTCATGGCAGCCTGCACCGTGAGGACTTCGAGCAGTGGGTGCTCAAGGCGAGTGCTGTGTGTAGACGTTAGCCCTGTTGCACACTGCTTGATCAGCAAGTGACCTCGGGGAGGGTTTTCTGATCCTGTCACGCTTCGCCTGCCCACTCATATCTCAGCTGGTCCAGCCACGCATATCTCAGCTGCAACAGAGAAGAACTTGGTACGTTTGGGCTATTTGGGGAACGTATACTGGTCAGCGGAACTACGCAGCTTGAGGCCAACAAGGCCTCGTTGCGGGTGCCCGTGCCGCAGGTGGCACATTGCCCCCTCAAGTCGGCGCACGACTGGAGCACCTGTCCCTACCTGCATGATGGCGAGACTAAGGCCAGGAGGAGGTGCCCGCGCACGTTCGCCTACACGTCCATTGCATGTCCGTCCATGAAGCAGGTAGGGCATATTCTGCGCAGGCTTGTCAGCCACGTGCACGCCAACGATTTTTCCTAGCTTGGACCTTGTCCTCGATGTCCGTGAACCAGCTTGAGCAGCGAAGCGTGGCTGTGTGCACCAAGCCCAACTCCAGTGTTAGCTGACCTTCAGAGGCCCAAAAAACTTTGTGAACAGCGTTGCACCCCACTCACCAAGAATATGCTGGCCTCCTGCTTGGTGCCACCCTGCTTGTGAGCAATGGCCTGTGTGGCGCAGCGGCCACTGCCTGTCTATCCTCCGCTTCAGGCCAGCTCCACCCTCCCTCGCTGACAAGGGCACGCACCGCTTGCACCCCTTAACTGGACTCACTGCCATCACCCAAGTCCACTCCGCCCACTAGACCAGGTCAAATGCTGGCTTCTTCTGGCCTTGTCCTGCAGGAGGGCTTTTGCCCGCTGGGCGACACCTGCCCCTTCGCGCACAACGACTTTGAGTACTGGCTGCACCACACCAGGTGGGCACTTTGTGGCAGACACCCTCGCTCCGGTCACCTGCCTTAAACCCGCCTCCGGGGTGCCCGACTAGTGAGCCATGCACTGGGATGCCTTGCAACAGGCCCATGTGCAGCCTATCGCAGGTAAGGCTTGCGCAGGCGCCGCCACCATGCTTTCAGGTTGTGAGAGTGGGAGTCTGCACCCATGGCCAAAGCAGCAGTGTTCGCTAATCGGCCGCAGTCAACACCCTTACCTGACAGGGAAACCCCAGCCCTTGATTTCCCTGCATCAGACGCTGTGACCGCTCCTGCACGCAGGTACCACACTAGCCTTTGCAAAAAGGGCGAGAGCTGCGACCGCAAGTTCTGCTTCTTTGCACACACGCTCTGCGAGCTACGAAGGCCTTTAGCGCGCCCCAAGCTGCCGCCTGGCTCCCTGGCCGCTGCCGCTGTGCTGCGGCGGCCGCAGCGCGAGCGAAGCGGCAGCCCCTCTGCTGCCCTGGCAGCGGCCAGGCAGCGTGCCAGGCTGGCCGCTGCTGTGGCTTCCCCTGGGGTGGAGGGACCCCTGGCACGAAGCTCTTCTTCCAGCTGCGTCAGCAGACAAGAGAGCAGCGCTGGTGGCATGCAGCCTGGCGTGGGCATCTGGGAGGGAGGGGTTATTCGCCCACAAGGCACGGCAGCGCATCAGCAGCAGCAGGTGCAGGCGGCAGGTACCCTCGGAGGGCACCAGTATAACCAGGTCGCGGGAGGGGCCTCATCCGGCGTGCGACCGTCTGCAGCGGCAGGGGCGATGTTGGCCCTGTCCCTCACCAGCGCCCCCGCCTTCCCCATATTGCCCTTTCAGGTGGGTTTGCCCTCAGCAGCCTCAGGCTCGGCGCTGTGAGGGACAATGCGGCTGCCTGGGACAGGGGTGGTGTGCAGGGGAAGCACGAGGTGGGGTGCCTTGCATATGGGAGGTGCAGCGCATGTGGAATCTACAACTGATGGTGCTCGCCCACATTTTTGCTCGTGGGTGTGTATTACCATGCTTTGCCTGCTGAATAAACAAATAAACACGCCCAGGTCTCGCCGCCCACCTGTAGCTGAGCAACGAGTAGTGCCCTGTGGGCACCGGCCAGGGGCGTGGGCTAAGGGAGCGCCATCGGTTTTACCCCAGGGGGCATATAGCTCACAGGGTTGCCTCAGGCGCTACCGGAAGGAACTTTCCTTTGCCTTTGCCTGCTGTGCAGACCCCTGTCCATGGCTCGGGCTCGCCCCCGCAACCCACTACCCCTTCGTCCCTGGACATGGTGCCGAGCCTGGGGCTGACCCCTGGAGGCTCTTGGGAGCAGTCTGGCACTTCCCACCTGCCTGAAGCGCAAGGGGGGTTCAGCAAGGCAGCCGCGCTGGTGAGTTGCCTTCACTCTGGGGCGGTGTTGGTGGCAGATTGTGCCGTCATCCTAGCATAGGCCGACTGGGGCAGCCCTGGCACTCCAGGGATGCAGGTTCACGTAGCTGTAGAATGAGAGGAGGTGCTGGTAGGGCAGTGCAGGTGGTGGGTGATGGTGGACATGGTGGTATAGACGGGTGTCCGCTGCGCGGGAGGTATGTTTGGAGCTGTTGCAACTGTTGTCAGGCCGCCAGCAGTGGGCATAGGCTACCTAGGGTGAGGCAGCTTGCAGGCTGACTAGACCCGCGTGCTGGCTGCCATATTTTGCAGCCTCGCAGGGCTGGGGCCAACGAGTGCTTCGCTTGCTGTGTGGCTATTGACCAAGTGTAGCCGCCAGCCTGCATGCCAGCACGCTCACGAGTGTGCATCAGGATGAAGACCCACGATCACCTGCGCAATGTCCAGCTTGCTGCATGGATCAGTGTCCCTGCAGAGGCACCCTTCACCACCTATTGAATGGGCCAGCATTTGGGCGTTTGGGAGCCATTTTTGAAAACCTGAACACACTGCCTGGTGGCTGCAGGACGAGGCTGGCAAAGCCGTCCACAACGGGATCGCCACTCAGCTGTCACTTGGCAGGATCGACGCCGGCACCGCCATCTCTATTGTGAATCGGATTCTAGGATCCCCCGCCCTCACTCACCTGTCGGCAGTGCTGGAGGCGCAGGCGCAAGAACTCTTGGCAGCAGCACCCGCAGCGCAGGCACTCAGCTGGGCCTTGGCGCCCGGACTTGCGGCCGCGAGCGCCGCGCCGCCGGCGCTCCCGCTGCATGCTCTGCTGCAGGCGCAGCAAGCCCAGCGCGCTCCGCATGCTGCACAGAGCGCCTCATGGGATTTGACTGCCTCCGCCCTGGCCCTGGAACAGCTGGCAGGTTCTCCCATCCCTCCTTGCGGGACAGCCAGGAGCCTCACCACAGCCGCCTGGCCTTCCACCAGCACCGCCGTCCTTGCTCCCCGCCAGGCAGCAGGCAGCAGCTTTCTGGGGCAGGCTGCCGTGGCTGGGGCGAGCCTGTCAGCCGAAGCCATGGACAGTGCCACACCCCACAATGGCCACTCTCCCCCAGCCCTGACCTTCCTGCCTCCTCACCTCAGCCTGGTGCCGCTCTTTGGCAGCCTTGGGGACGAGCCTATGGCCGGGCTGTCAGGAGGCCAGGCCCAGAATGTCCCTGCTGGAGGGGTGCAGCTGGGGTGCCCCAGGGCGTGCTGCTAGTACCACCCAGCCATGGCAGCTGGTGAGCAATGGGAATCCCCATGTCACGCCTTGTCATTCCCACGCCCCTGGTCGGTGCCCACAGGGCATCACTCGGCGCTCAGCTATGGCTGGGCTGCGAGGCCTGGGGCCTAATTGATTGTGTATTTATTCATTCATTTGGGAGTCTCTTTATTCATGTGGGAGTCCCCTTGTCCCTGTGAAGTCTCAAGGTGCACTTGGGTCAGTGGTGCGAGGCATTAGCCAGCTAGATACTACTTTGTGGGACCACTTGCCCCTCCGCTGTCTGCGCTGCCTGGCACCAACAACAGGGCAAAGCTCATCTCAGTGTCCTAGTGGTGGGCTTGTTCTTAGTGCATCGCCCTGGGAAGGGCTACGCGGGTTCTGCTGTGGCGCCAAGAGCTGCCAGGCTTGATAGCGAAGGCTGTTCCTTGCCCAACCTTTGCGCCTGAAGGCGCTCAACGTGTTCGGCAGCTTGCCTTGCCCACATCCCTACAGCCGTGGCATGAAGTGAATGAGGTCGGGCGTGAGCTCCTTGATGTGTAGTATTTCCTGGAAGCCTTTCTTTGGCCGGCGCTGCTGGACACCAATATGATTTTTCCTCATATTGGCATGATGCTGCTGTTTGCAGTTGCAGAGCGCTGGTGTTGCCTTGGATGCCGCTGGAGCGGGCAGGGCGGCGGTGGTAATAGATGAGTGGATGGGTGGGTGGCCCCACCCGACAAGTGCACTGTGGAGTCGTGGAATGTTGCTGGAGGCGTACCAATGGCATTAATTCCAAAGCCTATCTTCCCGCCCTGTACAGCAAGTGTGCGATGTGGCCGAGTTTTCCAGCAACATGGTCAACGGTAGTCGAGCAGTGGAAGCTATGTTATCATAAACGAGACTCCTGCATGTGTTGTGGGGGTGTAGAATGCATGCCACAATGCATGTGCGAACTCTTTCTCAGGAACCAAATCCCATCAAACCTGGCTCTGTGGCAGTATTTCGTGCCCCATCAGGGCAACTGCTGTTCTTGCTGCTTTCTTTCTGTGTCTATCTTTGATTTATCGGGCAGTTCCTCAGGACTTTGGTAGAGACCCGCGTGATGGAATGAAATCTCTTAGATCACCTAGTTGTGTTTTCCACAAGTACAGACCGATGATGTGGATTCCCATGACCGTTTGGCGGTGTGTTTTTAGCTTGTGCCACACACCGTTTGCTGGAGTTGGGGATGACGTCCCCCGTTACGATAGGTTGCAGCTGTTCCTATTTAATGTGCTGTGGTTTTAGCTGTGAGAGCGCTGCCGGTGGCATCTCATATGGCGGGTTTTCCATGGCAGCCAAGCTCAGGGCAATGTTTCATTTTTCGCCTACACTTCCTATGTTTCCCTTGCATACCGCGTGATGCCTATGTTGGACTAGTCTAGTACTCTGAGCTAGTAGCCAAGCCTCCAGGCTGTGGTTGTGGAGCGTTCTTGCTCCTGGCTCGCACTAGTGCACTTGCCGCAGTACTGCGGCAAGAGCAGTAAAAAGGAACTTTTCCTTGTGTGCGCACGTTGCCGGTAGGCATGTGTGCACAACGTTGTTAGCTTGTGCCTCTCCTGTTGGCTTTGGGGTCTTTCTGTCTGTGTACCCCAGTGACAAGGTGTCTGTTGCTTCAACCACTGGTGCAGAGTTTCTATGCATAGAATAGGCAAATGTTGTTGGGGACTCTCAATGTGACCTGTGGCTTGGCTGTAAGATGTGCCAGACAATGCAGCTTAAGTTGTGCATGCTTGGGTTTAGTCCGGCAGTGGTCTTCCACCATGCTCCGCAGTGCTGGAATGTTCTCGAATATGCTCTACTGCGTAAGCTAAACAGCCGTGCAAGCCGACCTACAATCGTTCAGCATAACGTCACAGCAAGAGTTGCGTTTGGGCGCTTATAGTAACTGAACAACCATTGTGCATACATGGGGAAAAGTTTCATGCCCCGGTAGGGGATATTCTATATTTTAATCGAGTATGGCAGGATGTATGCCAATTTTGTGGTGCAAGGGCATCTCACCCTGCGGCAATGGTATCATTTATTATACACGCTGATATTAGTCGAAAATGCCAAAGCTCTTTCCAAGCTGTTAATTGCTACTGTCCAGGAGGTACGACTAGCATTACAGGGTCACTGCTTATACCATTTCCAGTCTTACCACACTAACAAATTCCTACAACAACACATCATCAGCAAGCAGGCGCAATAGCAATCTGCCATGAAATATGTACAGTAAATAATGGGGGACACCCAGCGGAGCAAAATGTGCAGGGCTGGAGACAAAAAAGCTTGCCCCAAGTCTTGCTGGCGTTTTGTTGAGGCTCAAGGGACGAACAGGGAGCCTTGGAAAAACAGTATGGACTGTGTCATGATGACTAAACAAGCGCCAAGGCAGCCATACAGCCTGCCTGAGCAGAGCGATGTATATATCAAGAGAGCGGCAGCCGCAACATCTTGCTTGCTTGAAAACTGTCAGCCAACTGCAGCATTTCACAGCAGGGTCATATATCAATGGCCAGGTAGACCACCCTGACTTGTCGAACCATCCATCATGCCGTCTCCCCATCCAACCTCATCAGCCCAGCGACAACTGCTAAAGTTAGCTTGGGGTCCTAGCCACCTGCCTGATAGTCCATGGCGCCCTGGCATCCCTACTACCCAAGACTCTGCCCAAGCCGCTTAGGGGGCGGGGGTTGCATCAGGCTGAGCTGCCGGCGGGAGGGCGAAGGGGTTTACTGATGTCTCCTGGCCCTGGGGCACGATGACGGGGGGCAGGTTGGCGTTGTTGATGAGCGAGGCGGGGGCGGAGGGGTCAAGGGGCACGGGGGTGTTGATGCGGCCGTTCACACCGTTGGGGAAGAAGCCGCCCTTGCCAGTGCCGGAGCCCAGGGTGAGGATGTTCAGCACCTGCAGCACGGGGAAGGAGGATATCAATCAATGTGGCTGGACAACATGACCACCCCACTACAAGGGGGTACCGCCCACATGCACACATCTCTCCTACAGGCAATGTGGGAACGTCACTTCCAGAAACACAGCACCAGGTGGGCAGCGCTGGCCCCCACCACCAGAGGCACAGAAAGCAGCATCCGCCACCCACCACCGCGCATGCAAGCAACTGCACACACCCTCTCCCCCCTCCTACCCTGCACTGCCAGCATCATCCCACCCGCTGGGGTATCACTATGGCGCTCAGCTATGGCTGGGCGGCAAGGCCTGGCCGTATTTATTTATTCACCTGCTGAGGTGTGCGGGCCAGGGTCACGCCATTGCCGTCGGTGGGCACGATGTTGATGCCTCCCAGGTACAGCAGGGGCTGGTCAATTTTGATTGCGCCGTCAAAGGTGTCACGCAGCGCGGAGATGCGTGCAAAAGCCTCAGCGACCGTCACATTGAACTCTGGCACGGTCTCGTTGCGGCGCTCCCACAGGATGTAGCGGTCGGCGGCGGACTGGGCCCCTGCAAAGAAAGGGGGGGGGATGAGATTAAAAACATGTCCAGCCCAGCAATCGGGGTTTGATCGCCCTGCAGCGCTCGGGGTGAGAGAGTACAGCGGCAGCTATGCCACCCCCTGTGTGTAGGTAGGGCGAGAAGAAGCGCCAGCAGACACCCGTCAGTACCCTAGGCACGCGACGTGCCCTCAACACCACCACACTCTGGCACTTGCATATCTGAACACGACCACTGCACCAGCGGGCAACACACCCTCAACCACCACTGGGCACCGCCTGATTGCTTGCGCGGATTGCTTGCGCAAGTGCCGAAACATGCGGGAAGTCATACCTGGTGCAAGCCAATACAACTGTGAAAGGTACTAGACTAACCAGGCCACAGGCTGTAGTATGGTTTTGAAGAGGTGGGCAGACCTACGCTTTCAGTCCAGGTTATATACCTGACTGCACTCTGCACCGCAATCTACCCCGGCTATGCCATCGGGCAGCAACTAGTTGCACAGTTCTGCAAGCAGGCCTGGCCACCAGTGCTCCCAACATGTTCAGTCAACGAGTCCACACTGGAAAAGAGACCCGCAACTGTGCAGGTGTCCGACTGGTGTACCATACAGCCTGTAAGCCTTACCAACCACACGCATGTAGTGCTGCTAT